>VDFB02382593.1:108456-126960 GCA_007258455.2 Sequoia sempervirens
CAAGCCAATGTGAGCAGGTATTTTACACAGAGGTTCCAGTAAACCGGGTTGGTCATTTGTTGTTAGACATGATCCAAGAGGAAGGATGATAAAGTATAATGTGGTGGAAGAAGAAGATACCGAAGAACTAGAAGATGATGTAGATGATGATCAGGATCAACGGTTAGTTGATGATGTCCCCGACGAAGATGTCGAAGAGGAGGAACTAGATGATGATGATGTAGGAGTTAATGTTCATGAAGATGACATCTAGGTGGATGATGACATTATCGAAACTGATATTGATGACGATGATGATGATATGACCAATCCTTATAATGTCGAATCTGGATTGGATGATATAGACAAAGAGTTGGATGAAGAAGAAGATCAATGACATTGAAATGTATAAGTTGTGCAATTATATTATCTATTTGATATTAATTTCTTGATAGAATTATATTTGACTTATGTGGTTACATAATTAATTCATGATGTTTTTTAATTTTTATGCCATTACATAATTAATTTAATGATGTACTTTTAATGTTTGAAAGCTCAAAAAATTAAAACATTTCAATAGTGATGTTAACAACCTTGAAATTAGTGTGTTTTATGTTTCATGTGATCATAAAAGATTAAAAATTTAGTTGTACAGGTGGTTGTTCAGTGGTTGACGTGTATGTTGGTTCTTTTACAATGTAACTAGGTTTGTCTTCTAATCTACCTATGGAATTTCCACCTAACCAAAGGTAGCTCAAGGACCTCGGACTAACCGATGAGGATTCTTAAAGCCTCAGACACTTCACCTCGCAAGACTCGGAGGGTGATCCCCTTAGCGTTTACAACCTCTGCACCATTATTATAAACAACATTAACAATAGCAGATGATCTCACTTAATAGCTCAACACGATAAGATAATATCAACTAGAATTGGCTGTTCATAGACAATATCAACTATCTGGAGCATGAGATAACTAAACATAATCCATTGTATAAGATAGTCAATGATTTGCAATTTGTAGCAAGCTCTAGGAAAAGACAAACAAATACTGAACTACATGAATAATTACAACTTAGATCAGTGCCATATATCCATTGCAGGAGTCAAATTCATAAGCATCTAGAGGTTTATAACAGATTCAATACATCACATATAAGATCCCTGACAATATTGCATTACAATTTCATTAGTGTGCATTCTAACCCAGGACTACTTATCAAATCCTTATACAACACATATCCGCCTATAATCCCATTCAAGCATTTTGATTAATTCCTTGAATTAAAGCTAAAATAGAATAATACACACCACAACAGTGAGATGGATAAAACAACCCTTAGTTATTTCATTCAAAGTTTAGATATGCATGTACAATGGAGAGACATGAGCTCGAATTTTTATTTCAACTCAAATGCTAGTACTATTATACGACATTAAATCTCTATGAACTCAAAAGCTGTTACATAATGACTCAAAACTTAAATTTCATTTCTCTAAAACCATCAGACTTTACAATTCGCTCTGCAACTTCACCTAGACTCGACAAAAATTATCTAACTTGCTAACCCATACTTCTGGCCTTGAAATCCTTCTTATAGAAAATGAAGAAACAAACAAGCACCGAGCCAGAAAGTACACCTGTCACCAGTCAATTGGAGCACCTGGTGATATTCCAAAATTTGTTACAACAGCCAGCACCTTGAAAAATATTCTTGTTCTAAAATCATTACAACAGCAGTCATCCTGGAGCATATTCTTGTTCATCATGTCGGCGGAGGAAGGTTGATGCAATAACAAAAAACCACGCGAAACCCATGCCAAGAAATTCATTCATACAAAATTGGAAACGCTGTAACCGCATCATCTAATTTTCCACCTTTCGGTAGCCCACTCTTTTTACTCATCATCATTCAAATACTTAGCCACCCACCTCTGGTATTCTTCGTTAGTTGGCTAGTCAAAATCAATCACCTCTTTTACCTTTGTACTATAAGGCAAATACTTTACCGCTACCTGATTAGCATATCTTTCAAAAGATTCTAATAATGAGTCGGTACCAATAATCTTATCCATACAATTTACCAACAAATCATAATCTGACTCATCACAAATTATTTTAATTTGATTATTGATGACTTTACTTGCTTGATCTTGCCATTGTTGGAGTGTTTTGATTTCCCCCTGCTCATCAGTTATATCAGGTAACAATGTGTTACCCCAATCATTGAAGTTCTTTACCAATTCCCTAATCTTCCTACTTAGATCATTTGGTAAGGTCTGAAAACCTTGCAATGTTTTAACTAATATATAAGTAGGCTTCAATGATTAGGGCATGTTATTTTTATCAAACCTTGAGGCTTTATTCATAACATCTAGATTATTTACCCTAGGGATCCAATTTTGAATTATTGGAATCACTGTCCCCTGATCCCTATCAATATTATTTATTGCTTCAAATAGCAGAGAATACAAAGAATGTATAGAGGGCAGTTTATTATCCACCTTTTCATTTAAATGATCCAAAACAAGAGTAACAATTTCTTTTTCTTTTGAAAGAAAACCCTTCTCTTTTACCCTTAGTGATGTCTGTAATTGATCAATTTCCTACATGAGCTGCCTCTTTGTTGGATCAACAGAGCACTCTGTTTGTTCATCAACTTGTTCTAGAGGAGGGGTAAGAGCGGGATTTTGAATGGGAGACCCTAGTGTAGAAACATTTGGAGAAGCAGGAGGCATTGACCCTGCTGTGGGAGGTGATGTGTTGGTTCCTGGAGCATTGGATGTTTCCCCAATATGTCTATACTTGAACCTTTCTACTTCAGTTTGCAGCTCAACATTCCTCTGTTGCATTTTACTATATTCTTCAATTAAAATTTTATACTTCTTCATTAGGCTCTTTCTTTCAGCCTTCTCCCTTTCAGCAGTCTTTTGGGCCAACTTGGCCACATTCACAGTTAAACTAGTGGCTTCAGTTGTTGTAGTCTCTGAAGCCCTCTTTATTATTAATCCTCCTTTGAAATTTGGATTAATATCAGCAATTTCTGGCTTTCTTCCTTGTGGAGCCAATGCCCAAATTGCCAAGGTCTCATATTCTTTATTAGGAAGAGTTTTGTAATGTTGCCTTAACTTCTTCAGAATCCTGAAAAGTATTCTTGGACTTCATAATGGCATTAAAAGCCACTGCATCTATGATGTCCCATTCAGGAAAAATAAAAACACCAACCTGATTCACTAGTTGTCTTCCTTCTTCAGGAGTGATGTTTTTGAACTCTTCCATTAGTTCAGCTTTCACTTCTTCATCATTCTCCTGATCTGACCTGTCAGGCCTTAGTTCTCTTCTTTCCTTGCATTTATTTTGATATTCCTCAAATTTCATCCTCCATGCCAATTGCAAGAATACAGGAGTATTTACAAATGCATTGTCATCTAAGAACTCCTTGCAAGCCTCCATTCTTGCATCCTGCACACTCTTACCCTTCATATCCAAATCAGATAGAACCAATTCAGCTGACCTAGGAGGGGACGGCATACCAACCTGCATGTCTTGATCAGAAACAATAATTTCATCTGTGAGATCCTCAGGTAGGTGATCAGTTCTTTGCCTCTTAGGGCTTGGCTCAGGTGGTGGTGATGGGGGACTATGCTCTGGTGAAGATTTTAATTCTATGATTTTGACAGGCCCAGGTACTTTGACTTTTGGGCCTGGTCGTGAAGGTGCCTTCATTATTTTCTTCTATTTTCTGTCTACTTCTTCCTCATCACTGTCAGTATCCCTTTTCCTCCTATAGATGGACCCCCTTTCTATAGGCTGACATATTGGCCTTGTTTCAATTGGCATATCACTTTGTCCTTGTATATCCAGACTTACCCTTAAATTTATCTTTTTGGTTGTCAAGGTGTCCATTATCTCCTTGAAATTCTTCATTAAAAAATCAATTCTCTTGTGGTATGGAGTGAATTCCATCAATGGATCATATGTCGGATCCATTTCATGCACAATATCCAGTAGCTTACTATAAGCTATCCACTTTTCCTTGTTCAATTCCTGTCTATTTAAATCAAATTCATTCTGATCAGGTCCTTAGGGAAATTGAACTCATGCAAATTTTCCACCTTTTATTCTTTGTCTAAAAGAGCAAAGAAACCTTCGGGATCATGTTGTCGCCTTGGACCAAATCTCAAATGGTAATCAACAAAGAATTTGTCAAAATGTGTCTAGCCTCCCTTTGAAAATGTAAAGTCGACACTCACTCTATAATCGGAATAATATTCCTTCCCTTTTCGTTAGGTTATATTCATGAATACACCTTATATACACCTAAAAATGGTCACATCACAATAGTTCTGGTAATTAATTAAATATTTTTAATATTTAATTAAATCTCTAAATTCAATGGTATAAATAAATCTAAATAATTTATTTATATTGTTCATTCTTTCATTTTGATTAAATAAATAAGTTTATTTAATCACTTTTCTTATCCATTTCTTAATTAATTAAATAAACATTATGATTTATTTATATTAATTATTATATAATCTTGGCTTGAATATTTTATTCAAACAAAGATTAAATATTCTTCTCTTCGAATATTCTCCTAAAGTCCATTCACAATTAAATATCTCAAATATTTAATTAAATTCTTCTAAAGTTTATTCACAATTAAATATCTCAAATATTTAATTAAATTCTTCTAAAGTCCTATTTACAATTAAATATTCCAAAATATTTAATTAAATCTTCTATAGTCCTAAAATCAAAAATACATGAAATTAAATAAATTTATTTATTTAATATTGGATTATCTTCAACAACCGTGAAACAAACTTCCAAAACAGAAAATTAATTTCTCTGTTCCTGTGCAAGCTTGTTCCTGTGGGTTGAAGACAAGCCTCCATTCTTCTCTCCAATCTCCCAACATCTTCCATCTTCTTCTCAACCTCTCTATCTCTCACCATTCAAAATTACCAAACAATCTCACAACCATTGATCTTTGCCAGCCAGGCTCTTGCTTGCGAAAAGCTATAAAAAGGACTGCTGGGTCTCTGAAAAACATAGAAGCTTTTGTACGGGAAAACTATAGCAAATTTGCAATAGCAAAGCCTTCTAGCATTCATAGCCTCTAGAATCATAGCATAGCATAGCTTAGCATACCAACATTCCATATCATGGCCAATCATCCTCATATCATAGTTTTAGAAGCATCCATAATCCACAACCCCTGTGCATATCTGTATCAATATTTCACTTCACCAGCATATAGGATAGAGAAGTATTCTCCCTTTTTGCATACTCGTTCTACAGGTTTCCATTCTAAGAAGCTTTGCTTACACAATCTGAGAGCAACAGCTTCAAGAGAATCACTGGAGATAGAGAACAATGGAACGGTTCTGAAGAAGCTTTGTTTGAATTCTCTTTGATTTCATATTTTATTTAGCTTTCTTTAGTTTAATGTTTCATTTGTGTCTTTTTATTGTTTTACTTTAATACTAACATATTTACCACACATTTTTGGTGCCCACCATGAGGCTCTTGCTCCAATTTTAACATCTTTTCATAGGTTTTTCTAACAGGTTACGGCTAAAAGAGCATATTAGTGCATTAAACATGCCTCAATGCAATTCACACCCAGTTCAGCACTTGTGACATATTCCTCAGTGCCCGTGACATATTCCTCAGCGCCCGTGACAGATTCTTCAGTGCCCGTGACAGATTCTTCAGCGCCCGTGACAGATTCCTCAGCACCCGTGACATATTCCTCAACACCCGTGACAGATTCCTCAGCGCCCATGACAGATTCTTCAATACCCGTGACAGATTCCTCAGCGCCCATGACAGATTCCTCAATGCCCTTGACATATTCCTCAGCGCCCTTGACAGATTTCATAGCGCCCTTAAGTGATTCCTTAGCACCCATTAACTCTGTTTTAGCACCCTTGATGTTTGTTTTAGCACATTTTTAAAAGTCTGCAATTTTAATTTGTAACTTAAGGTTTGACTGGATCCAACGCGACCGTGGCTAGTAAGGGCTTTAAAAGAATGAAGCAATCCTAGGATAGTCACTTAATTGAAATGAAGCAACCCTAGGATAGTCACTTAAATGGAAAGAATGAATCAATCCTAGGATAGTCACTTCATCTTTTGTTTTGGACTAAAAAGAACTCCATGTCTTTGTGAATCAATATCTTCACCTAGCATAGAAAATTGTTCATTTGGGCTTAAAATTGAACTCTTGTTTGCTTTGATTAAAACGGTGATAGGCCTATGCTCTCCCCTTAATTGGGTGATCAAAATGCCAAACTCGTCTATTTCATTACATGCAATTTCAAGCTTTGATAATACCTTTTAGAAGGCCTTCCGTAGTGGGAAAAAGTACTCACCCTATGGGAACGACCTAAGTGGGAACAACTAAAGCCAAGTTTTCCAACCCACTTTAATCAAATGTGGATGGTTGATGAAAATCCCACTCGATGGTAGTGTGCATTGATAACCACCCCAAAGCCTTTGTTCTAAAGGTTGGGAGGTCTCGCAAGGGAGTCTATCATTTGCCGCACCGAACGAAAACCCTTACTACGAACTTAGTGTAGTATCCAACCGAAGTCAGTTTCTGAACATCCTAATAATCACAGTGCAGGGGAGGGAAGAATCTACCCCCAAGACACTCACCATATAACTGCCAAGGACCGTTTGCTCAGGGGATCCGGTATCCACTTTTGTCACTCTGAGTACGCGCCTGGAAAAGACAAAAACACTGGCGCCCTTTCGGGGGTGACACGACTGTGTGAGTCAACGCAGTTTTAAGATGTGGGTTGTTGATTATTATGATGACCTACTTGAGTACTAAGAGTGAGTCTGTTTGATCTATCTATCATGTGTAAAACCTGTGACAACAATTTTTGAAAAACATTTTGATCATACACTTGATGTTTAGTATAGGACTTAAACACAACTATTCTACAACTTGCTTGATGTTTTTTCAATACATTAATTCAATAAAGATCATCCAAAACTCACAATTACATTGATTACTCTCATGTTACAAGATTGGAAATCCACAACCTTTGTTAAAAAATCCATTCTCAAACAAATCAAAAATCCAAAGAAACCACTTAGTTACAAGAAACTATTGAAGAAAAGATGATTCTTATACCAAATTCGAAAGGTTTTACTTAAACATAGAACCTTTATACATCAATATCATGATTGTGTTAGGGGTTTCACTGATGATTATGTTGTAGAACCATTATACTCACAAGATTTATTTCAAAGAAGAGCCCTTTCTCAAAGGCACAATCATAGTTTTTGTTATATTCCCCAACCTGCAATTAAATATTCTACTCATCCAAATCAATTTCTACAATAGAGAACTCAATCACATTAGGCATTTATCACAAATCCATCCTTTTACAAAGCTACGATCAAACTTCATAAAGTGCAAAATCATCCTTTTCTTGATCTTTTGTTTAAGTTCCCGCCAACAGGATTTTCATCCTTTCAACTAGGGAACAACACAAGCTAAAGGATAGAAATCTTTCAAGTCATAGAATCTTCATTCTATCCCGACTTTCCTAACTATCACAAATTGCACTATTCCATTCTTTTGATAAAAATTTAGTAGAATTTGGAACAAAGCTTATGCCTGTTGTCACAAGATCTCGAAAACACATAGAAAAGGATGAAGGAGAAACTACCACAAGCAAAATGGGTGATAATAGTGAGAGAGAAGAGAATACATTTAATATTGAAGAGTTAACAGAAGAAAAGCTTCAAGAAGCAAAACAAGATCCTCGATTCCATACTCTTATGGAAAGGATTTTAGAATGAAACAAAGAAAGATATTTTCTTTCATTAGCTAATCAAGGAGCTAAACTACCTTCTGATTTTGATATAGAAGGAATTAAAGAGAATCCTGAAACTCCTCCTAATGATTTTAGTGCCCTTACTCAATAAATAAAAGAATTACAAGGGCAAATAAAGGAGATGCAAGGGGGCACAACAAAGAAGTATGTTTTGGATGACATATCTCCTTATCCATTTGATAGGAGTCTTCAAATGATCCCTTTTCCAAAACATTGTGAAATCCCTAAATTTGATAGGTACAATGGAAAAACTGACCCCATTGAACATGTGAGGGATTTCTGAAATATGAGTCTAGAATTTTCTTATGAAGATACCTACTTAATGTGGTTGTTTCCATGAATTTTGGGTGGACAATCAATGGAGTGGCTTTCCAAGATCACTCCCCCCATCAAAACCTTTGAGGAGTTAATAAATAAGTTTATATCACAATATGCCTACAACATCCAACACCAAATAACAATGCTTGATCTTTGTAAAGTGAAACAAAAATTAGGGGAATCCTTCACCACATTTTTGCAAAGGTGGAGAAGGTTGTTTGCATGATATTCTCATCCTATTCTTGAAAAGGAAAAGATGGATATCTTCATCAATAGCCTAGATCAAGAATTAAGCTACAGGCTTAATCTTCATTGTCCTCCTAATTTTGAAAAATTGATTGAAAACGCAATCACCATTGAAGGGGCCTTGGTTAAAAGAGGAGTGATCAAACTTGATAATCCAAGTTCATCTAACCAAAACAACAATGATAAAACAAGGTTTTGGAACATAAATAAAAATGTCGTCAATGATGGTATAGTGGATGCAAACAATTTACGAACAAGATCCTCTATCTTCAACCTATCAAGTGTTCCACGAAACAACCAACAAGGAAATACCAACCAACAAGGAAACAACAATCAACAAGGAGAAAACTCCAACCAAGAAAGCATGACCAATCAAAATACCAATGAAAACCATGGTAATTTCAATAACAATTTAGGCAAACCCAAACATGAAATCCGTCCAAACCTCCATTATTTTCAAATCGACGAAATTTTACCACGTTGGGTCAATCTCTTGATTCTAATCTCAAGGAGCTTCTTGATAATAAGGTTATCACATTACCACCACAAAGAGATTATGAGCCACGAGTCAAACCACCATCATGGAATGACTCATATTATTGCAATTATCATCAATGTAAAGGTCATAGAACAAATAACTATCAAGCCTTGTGAAATCTAGTACAAGATTTAATTGACAATGGCACCATTACAATTGAAGGACATCATACCAATGACGATCATCAAGCATTCAAAGATCCTTTACCAAACTATCAAAAGGGGGAAACATCAGATACCAAAGTGAAAAGTATAAACAATGTAATCCACCACATCTATGCAGATGATCAACGGGTTAATGTTATCAAAATCAAGGAAAAACAAGAGTATCAACAAGTTAATGTGACTACAAGAGGACAAGAAAAAGTTGTTCTAAAAGGTAGTTCATCTAAGGCAGCTATTCCTCCTCCAAGTCATTATAATCTAGTTGATCGATTGAGAAAAACATCAGCTCAAATTTCCATTCTTGAACTTCTCAAAATATCCCCCATACACAAGAATATTTTGGAAGAAGCTCTTGTAAACACAACTGTTGACACATATTTGGATGTAAAAAAATTTCAAGCCATGGTGGGACATTTGTCATCCCCCACTTGTCTTTCATTTTCTGAAAAAGATGATGCCTCTATGACACATCTGCATAATTCATCGCTTTATCTTGAAGTCATGATCCATAAACACCGAATTAGACGTTTCTTGATAGATGGAGGATCCGGTTTAAATATTTGTACTTTAAAACTTATACATGCCTTAGGAATATCAGAAAATTCCATTGATCCACAGAGGAAAATAACTATCAAGGCATATGATGATGAAGAAAGAGCTTCTAAAGGACTAATAATGTTACCTATCAAAGTGGGACCTGTCGTGAAAAATACAGTTTTTCAGGTTCTAGATCGAGATCTTTCCTATAACATGCTTCTGGGTCGCCCATGGATTCATGATATGCAAGTAGTACCATCAATGTACCATCAATGCCTTAAGTTTACATATGATGGACAAGAAATAACTATACAGGCTGATTACAATAGCACCCAAACTTGTTCAAATCTCTAAGCAACTCAAGACACCTTTGTGCCACACAATAGGGAGGCTTTTACTGCTTCTTCTTCCAATCTACAAGGCAAATTGCAAGAACTGACAAAGAATCTTGACACCAAGCTACATTTTAAAGACAAAGGAATAGGCGAATATTCGCTATCCCTTTCTAGCTTACCTCCTTCTCTGAGGTCACATGGTTAGCCAAACCTATCAAATCAAAAGCTCGCAACAGCCTCTACATCCCAAGCTTTTGTGCCAATCACAAAGTTTGATGGAAAATTCATTAAAGCTAACACCACTGAGGAAGAAGCCGAAGATAGGGACATCCTAAGTTGGCTATACAAAGATGAAGATGAATCTCTCTTCCACATCAAGTTACCTACTGAACAATATGGAAAAGGGTATACTATCATGCAAAGAATGGGCTATGAAGGAAGTGGTCCTATAGGAAAAAGAAAAGAAGGAATCGTTGAGCCAATTCAACCTATTTCAATACATCCAAATGATAAAATAGGACTTGGATATGGTAAAGATACAGACGAGTCAATTTCATAGAAAATACAACAGACTCATGAAGAAGAATCAATTTCCAATAAACCCCATGAAGATGCACTCTACAAAAAATTTATGGATCAGTTTTCCAATTGCAGAACAGTTCAGACACTGATTCCAATGAATATGAATGGAATGATGTCTCTGATGATACATTCTTAATAGAGAAAAGGGTGGATGTCATACACAAATTTGCACCCACTTTCTTACAAGGGGAGGGTTCAAGGCCTCCACTTGATTATGTTTTACAAAGCAATCATGACTCAAGTGAGGATGATTCGGATTTTAATGAGATTGATAATCAACAGGAGAATACCATCATAGACCTTTTCCATCATGAAAATGACAACCATGTCATGACTTTGACAGCTCAAGACCTTACCCAACCTAATGATCCCATGCCTTTAGTTTATCCAGAACTTATTGATTGGGACGATGATGCACCTATCCATATCCCTACATTCCATGATGATGAAGATATTGTAAATTTCCTTTGTTCATCTAGTCAAGAAAACAATTGTTTCATCAAAGAATCTCATACTCAAGATTTTGATAGAGAGGGTGTCAAGTCTCTTAGCTGCAAAATAAATAAAATAAAAGATGGATCTATTGGTGAAAAACCAAAACGGAAGTGGTAGATCAAAACAAGAGAAAAATAAAGAGCGAATCTGATGGTGAAAACCTTTTTGAGGCACTGAAGGATGAGAAACTTAACACTCTTCCCAAACATTATCAAGAAATATCTTCTATTTTGATTGAGCCCACAGAATCAATCAACATAAGTACAGCAGAGCAGCCAAAAATCTTGCAACTTGCAACATCATTAACAATGGAAGTACTGAAATTCATGGAGTTCTTGAAGGAGAATCAAATCAATTTTGCTTGGTCATATGCCGATATGCTAGGGTTAGATCCTAATTTGATAATGCATCATTTATCTATACATGCAGGGGCAAAACCTGTGAAGCAAAAACTCAGAAAAATGCATCCACATGTTGCATTGTTGGTTAAAGAAGAGTTAAAGAAGCTCTTAGATGTTGGATTCATTCAGACTATTGATTATGCAGAATGGATTTCCAATATTGTACCTATTTCAAAGCCAGATGGAAGGATTAGAATTTGTATAGATTTCAAAGATTTGAACAAAGCATGTCCCAAAGATGACTTTCCTTTGCCAAACATAGATATGATTGTTGATTTAACTGCTGGTCATGCAATGTATTCATTAATGGATGGATTTTCAGGATACAACTAGATAAAGATTGCACCAGAGGATCAAGATAAAATAGCATTTGTGTTCCCTTGGGGTACCTAATGTTGGAATGTCATTCCATTTGGGCTCAAAAATGCAGGAGCGACTTATCAAAGAGCAATGACCACCATTTTCCATGACATGATGCATACAGTCATGGAAGACTATGTGGATGACTTATTGGCCAAATCTAACACAAGAGAAGGACATCTTGAAATCTTGTCAAAAATCTTTGTCAGAATGGAGAAGTTCAATGTTCGACTCAATCCAAAGAAATGTGTTTTTGGCGTTAAATCTAGAAAACTTCTGGGATACATTGTTTCAAAAAAGGGCATAGAGGTTGATCCAGAAAAAGTACAAGCTATAGTGGACATGTCCCCACCAAAAAATATCAGTCAGCTTCGATCATTACAAGGACAACTACAATCCATCAGGAGGTTTATAGCTCAACTAGTAGACAAAAGTTTACCATTTACACATCTATTGCATAAAAATGTCCCATTCAAATGGGAGGAAAAGTGTAAAGCAACATTCAATCAGATCAAGCAATATCTTATGAATCCACCATTTTTGATTCCACTAGTTCCAGGAGAGCCCCTTATACTCTATATTTCAGCAAAAAAAGTATCTTTGGGAGCATTACTTGCGCAAGAGGATTCTACAGGCAAAGAAAGAGCCATATACTATATTAGCAGAACATTAACAAGTTATGAACTAAACTACACTTTCATTGAAAAAGCTTGTCTAGCAGTAGTGTTTGCTTCTCAAAAGTTGCAACACTATATGTTGGCTCATATAGTTAAGCTGATAACCAAAATCAATCCACTAAAATACCTCTTAAGCAAGGCTACCTTAATAGGAAGACTTGCAAAATGGGTAATGATCTTAAGTGAGTTTGACATTCACTATGTAGATCGAAGAGCCATAAAAGGATAGGTCATCGCAGATCAACTGTCTGAATCACCTTTATAAGAAGAAAACCCAATGCACATTGAATTTCCTAATGCAGATGTCTTCACAACAACAATTAAGAAATCATGGACATTATACTTTGATGGATCCTACACGCAACATGGCTCGGGGGCAGGGATTCTTTTTGTCACACCTGAAGGACATACCAGTCCAAAATCATATCAATTGATGTTTCCCTGCACAAATAACATAGCTGAATATGAAGCATTGCTCACAGGAATAAAGATAGCATTGGACTGGCAGATTACAGAATTGCAAGTCTACGGTGATTCACAGCTAGTCATTAATCAAATCAATGATGATTATCAAACTAAAGATGATAAGTTGTTACCTTACAAGAACATGGTGGATGATTTTAAAAAGTATTTAGTGACAATTAAGTTTTCACAAATCCCAAGGATTAATAATAAAGCTGCAGATGTAATGGCTACAATTGCTTCCTTGTTACAATTATCAGAAAATCAAAAACGGTACGAATTCTTGGTGGAACAATTGTTTTCTCCTGCCTATGATAATCTTGAGACCCAAGTCATATGTCATTTAACCGGTTTTGATTCACCTTTATATGGTAAGACTTATACCTATTTGAAAGATAACATCTTACCTCCAGACTTATCCCGAAACCAAAAAAGGAATTTCATACGCCAATCATCCCGTTATACCTTGATCGCTGATATCCTTTACCGACATGGTCTTGATGGTACGCTCCTTCGATGTCTTGAATGTGATGAATCTAAACAAGCCTTACAAGAGGTTCATGGTGGTATTTGTGGAACTCATTCAAGCAGTTTGACCTTAGCCAAGAAACTTGTTAGAATGGGATATTATTGGCCTACCATGGAGAAAGAATCTTTTACTTTTGTCAAAAAGTGTTCTAAATGCTAGAATATCCATGGTAATCTTATTCATGCACCTGCATAGGTACTGCAGCCTTTCACTCCAACATGGCCTTTTTCTCAACGGGGACTAGATCTTGTTGGAAAAATTCATCCTTCATCATCAAATGGGCATAAATTCATCATCACAGCTACAAAATATTTTACAAAATGGATTGAAGTTGTTCCTTTGACGACCGTGACCAGTAAGCAAATATCTTCATTTATCCTGAATTATATCATCCGTCGATATGGAATTCCTAATTCTATCATCACTGATAATGGGAGGCCTTTCAAGAATTAGGATGTTGATGAACTTTGTGAAATATTTCACATCCAACACAGGTTTTCTACACCTTATTATCCACAAGGAAATGGTCAAGCGGAAGCTTCAAACAAAACAATCTTGAAACTCTTGAAGAAAATGGTAAATGACACCGGTCGTGATTGGCATGTCCAGTTAAATCCAGCTTTGTGGGCATACAGAACCAGCATATACACGCCAACGGGAGCTACCCCATATGCCTTGGTCTATGGAGCAGAAGTGATCTTACCACTATAAGTTGAAATACCTTCACTTAGAGTCTCACTCAAGGGATTGATAAATGATGAAGACTACAAAGTATCTTGTCTGCAAGAGCTAGAATTGTTAGATGAAAGATGTCAACATGCAGCTGATCATTTGAAGGGTTATCAACAGATTATGTCCCGTAGCTAGAATCACAGAGTTAAATCACAAACATTTCAAGTAGGTGACTTAGTCTTGAAAGAAAATCCACACAATCAGCAAGACAGAGAAAAGAAAGGAAAATTTGAACCAAATTGGCTTGGTCCATTTGTCATCATTACAGCATACGGTTCTGGGGCATATCAATTATCTACATCAGAAGGGGACCTATTTGAAGAGCTGATCAACAACATTCATTTAAAGAAGTTCTATGTCTGAATCATCAAAACTCAAAAATACAAAAAAAAAAATCAGAAAAAAGTCCTAAAAAAAAATCCATAAAAAATCAGAAAAGTACTAAAAAAGTGCAATAAAAATAAGTGGTGAAAACCTGGCAAACAGGCGCTACTTGTGATCAAAATTGGCTCCTATATCTATTAGCTTATGTCTTGCATCCACTTTACAGCATCATCTATTCATATCTATCATTTGTACATATCTATCATATCCATATCATGCAAATGAGAATCCTTGTGTTTCATCATGGCTTGGTGAAATTTGTACATATCCATTATATTTAGGTTGTGCTTACACTGGGAGCAAAAACACAGACTAAGAGAAGAGAGGGACAATGAGCTTTTAGAACATAAACAAACGTACAATTGACAGTTTGCAAAGTACAACATCTATTGATGCATCAAATCAACCACAACATCAAAACGATCACTCAATGCCAATGACATCAAACAACATGGTCAAAACAACGTTAATCAAATCACAAACATAAATGTTGATAACCAAGTTGGATGATCTTAATTTGAATAATGTTTGAAATACTTTGAGCAAAATTTGAATTGTTGGTTGATTTTTTATCATATCTCTGGAGCAATTCGATGATGTATTGAACTAGAAAAGCAAGGAAGGAGTATGAATTTTTCTTTGTCTGTTGTTTGCGAGGAAATCATTAGTACTATGCAAATTGGTCGTGAGACATGCTCTACTAAGTATCATTGATGACATTTCAAAATTTGCATGGGAAACAGGTTAACTCTTGTCTATTTATGCAAGCGATACTCAGGTCATCTCGGTTCAATTATACCTAGATGCTTGTATTATCTTGCTATATTAAAAATCATGAAAGCAATACTTAGGTTATCACTGGTGCTAACATACCCTTTGATGCTTGTATTAACTTTCAACATTTCAATGCTCTATGATGACACAAAAAGCACAAATAAGCTCTCAAAATGGCAATATTGTACAGATACCCTGCATGGTTAGTATAGATTACATTCATTTTAGAATTTGTATTTTGCATTTATAGATTTTCCCAAAAGCTAGCAAAGTATCATAGTTTCATATATTTTGAATAAAATGACAATACATTTTGACATTCACAAAATCATCATCACATACATTTTTCATACATATTTGCATCGAAAAATCATAAAAATAAAGCATATATCAGCATCAAAACATTCATAAGCATTCATAAGTTGTACCATCTATCATTTCATATTCATAAAATCATTCATCAATAGATTGCAATCATATCATAACATTGTACTTACATCATAAATCATGCATACATATTCATCATAGGCATTAATATCGTGAAATCATATCATAAACATCATGCATATTAAAATAGACACATTCATCACATAAGAAATCATCGATGCATTTCATATATCTCAAAAATGAATGTCATAATGTACAAAGATGTCAACTATACATGAAATAACATCATCAAAAATGGGATCATATCAGTGTGTATACAAATGTCTCAACAGAGTATCACTAAAACATTATGCAAAAAGCACTATGCAGTGCTATCCTTTGATGGTGCTGGTCTGGGACCTGTCCCACCTACACCTGATGGACCTGCTCCACCTGCCCCTGATGAACTTACTAGAGGTAATGGTTGTGATACACCCCTGCTAGTAGCCTGAGAGCGACTATGAGCAGACCAAGACTGTGTGTAACTCATTCTCCGCTCAGGTGGCACTGCATCATGATACCTGGTTCTATAGAACTCTGCCTCCCAAGTGGCTCTGGTCACCTCTCTCATCATGTCACCAATTGAGGTACCTGTTGCTACTCTCTGCAGACTGTCAGCTAGGGCCATGGCCTGCTCACCCTGCTGTCTGGCTGTATCTCTCTCAGTAGTAACTGTCGTCAACTGTCCCTGTAGCAGTGTAACCAAGGTTTGTTCCTGTGCTAACTGATCCTGTAAACTCTGCACTCTACTCTGCAAGGTAGATATCTGACTCGGTCCCATTGGATCTACTAAAGATGATGGAGTTGAATGTCTCATCCGAGGTCCACCTCTACCACCTCTGCTGCCACCTCTGCCACTACCTCTGCCGCCTCCTCCACCAATATCACCTCCACTCTCCTCATCACTGCTATCTCCATCCCCATCTGACTCATCATCATCATCCTCCTTAGAGTCATCACCCTTTGAAGCAACCTCTCGATGTCGCCTATGTCCTCCTACATGTGGTCTCTTCTCTACAGCTGGAATGGCAGGCTCATCAGGGTCAAATAATCGTGGCGCGGGATGTTCTAGCACATACTACCCATACTCTGGAGTCATCCCCCTGTCAAGAATATCAGGTCTATAGTCCCATATCTGTGCTCCCAAACTAGTGAACTCTGCTACTACTGCATCATATGCAATCCACGGACCCCACACTCTAATCTCCTGCCGCCGACGTGCATAAATAGAAGAACCCATAGGCATACCCTGAGGCCGACCATACTGTCGACACACTCGACCAAGAATAAAGCTCTCAATAATCCCAAGAGTACGACCAATCAGATATCTGGTAGTAAAAACATAGGGCATCTCCCTAGCATCCTCTGGCCATACCTCATAATCTACATAGGGCCGCCAGCATACCATATCAAGATCATCCAGAAGATGCTGCCAATGATCCAGTTTTCCCAGCCTTGGCTGAGCAATGATATCAGTATATTTGCATCTGTACGGTCGACCGACAGGCCGCTATCCTCGAGTCAATGGTCGCATAATGGTAAAGTGCTCCCATGCCCATATCTGTAACAGTGAACAACCGACAGCTAAACTCTGGCCTCCATCATAAACAATATGGTGTAGCTCATCATATAAGTGTGCAAGCATGCACGATCCCCAAGCATATCATGTACCCTACATCACCATACTCTCAAGTACATGACCCCACCCGACTGCAAAACCCTTCGACCTATGGTCGGGGCACAAAACACCTCCAATGAAGCCTGCAAGTACGGAAGGTAAGGGTGCATATGAATCTATCATCTCCCCCCATGTGATATAATATCCCACAATCTCATCATCTCTGAATATCCGCCTCAAGGCATCAGTGCCTCCCGCCTCTCGGCCATCAAATATCACTATCTCGCCCATCACTAGAATCCTCAAGATGTGATATACATCTTATGGAGTCACTGTAATCTCTCCTATCAGTAAATGAAAGGTGTTCATGTCGCTATGCCACCTCTCTGCAAGAGTTGTCAATAAGGCTCTGTTGAGACGCACCTCAGGCATCTCAAGTAATGAGCTCAGTCCACATGCCTCGATCACATCTCTATCCGCCTGTCCAAGCTGCGGAATCAATCTCCATGTCTTTGGGAGTCACTCTATAACTACAAGACGCTCAATCTCTCCTATTGAATAGGAAGAATCATCAAGTCAAAGCAACATCAATATCAAATCATCACGACAAATCAATCAAATCTGAATATCAAACAACTATTTTTTTTTCATCATCATGGAAAGCAAATTTATCACAATCCTGTTTGTTTTTAACAACTTTAGAAGCAAACTTATCAAACTATTTGTTTTTCATCATCATAAAAGGAAATTTATTAAATCTTGTTTGTTTTTAACAACTTTAGAAGCAAACTTATCAAACTATTTGTTTTTTATCATCATGGAAAGCAAATTTATCACAATCCAATTTGTTTTTCACAACTTTAAAAACAAATTTATCAGCTACTATTTGTTTTCCAACAACCTTGGGAACAAATTAATCAAACAAACATCATCAAATCAGGGCAACGCAATAGGCAAACAATCCATACAAAGTCATGCATTTTATCACATTTTATCACAGCAGGGTCAATTTAGGTCATCAATTTTTCATCTCACATCTTTTCATGTAAATTTCTTCATATCATCATTTTCGAACGACAAAT
>VDFB02382593.1:127060-153658 GCA_007258455.2 Sequoia sempervirens
ATGTGTCTCATCCGATGAAGCCTAAAGAGTAAAAGAAACACTAGCCAGCTTTAAATGTATTAAGGGGCAGATTACTAAAGTGTTCTCGAGACACATGTTCTAAATCGACGGATATGTTATAATCTTGCTGAAAACGCTACTCGAAGGTTAATGACATGGCTAGCGACTGTGTTAAAGGAATGAGATCAATGGCGCTTGCTATCCCGCGATCAGGGATTACAGGGATCACGATATCATGGGTGGGTGCCATGTGCCCTTCCTAAAGGATGAAATCTGCATGACGATTGATGAGCTGTCTCTTCAAGATTGACGGTGCCCACCATCCCGCGATTAGGAATTTTGCGATCGCGATGTCGCGGGTGCCTGCCACGTGTCTCATCCAATGAAGCCTAAGGAGAGAAGAAAGCATTCGCTGGTTTTAAATGTATTGCGGGGCGGATTACTAATGTGCTTGTAAGATGCATGTGTTTTATTTCAACGCATATGTTATGATTTTAAGGGAAAAATTTGCTTGATAGCTAGCGAAAGGACGCAACGGTACTTTTGAAGGAGCAGGCTTTATGGTAAAAAGATCGACGATGCCCGCCATCCCGCGATGATAAATCAAAGGATTGCGATATCGCGGGAAACCGCCACATGGCATTCCTTCGCGGTGTATGACATAGTGGGGCCCTTTATTGTCGTTGGCGATATGTCACCATAGAAGATGGTCGCTGATGATTTGATCAAACTAAAGGATCAACGACTCAAATTTAAATATGGATAAAATTATGGTTGGAGCCATTCGTGCGGCCCGCGAGTGAGCTTTAATGGCGGATGAGACATCCAATGGCGGAATTTGATCGACATAAAATCAATTTACTGCCCTTATCACAGCACCAAGCATTTCTGAAAATAGTCAGAGCCAAAGGTGAAATTGCGAAATCAAGCTACTAGAAATTGAGTTTGTGCTAAAAAAGCCGAAGTTAATTTTCTTGTTTCCTCTACTCATTCTCAAGAGACCTAAATTTGGGAAAGGGGGTCTCGGCTATGCTTGTCAATGAAGTTCATTAAAATATTTTGTTAGATATTGTTTAATCATAAATTGTGAGGAATTGGGCAAGATTTTGTAATTTAATTTCATATCTCGCTTATCATAGCCACTTGAAGTGTAACATTGTAGTGAGGCCCTAGTTTGTCTAAAATGGTGCCAACCAAGCAGCACTCTGGCCACATTGAGTATTTGAAAAGAAACTTGTACGATGATTTCCTAGATCAATTTCCATTATCAACAAATGAGAGAAGGAAAGGTTTACTGTTGATGTGAGGGAAAATCCTAGGGGAGGGGTTGGTGTGTAATAATTCCAACATTGCTAATGCTAGGGTTCCACTCACAGGCTTAGAAATGTTCAGATTATGGTATGGACAGAGGAATTTGCCTCATCCTTTTTCAAATGGATGGATGTACGACATGGGAAAGCTGGTTGTTCCAAATGAGTTCCCTGATGTAGACTTACTTAGAGCAGTGGCGAAAAGATATGACCCTATCACACGGGTAATCAGAGATAATGATGGAGGGGTTCTATTAGAAATTAACAAAGATGTTATCCAATAGACTTTTGATTTGAGTGAGCCAAGTGATGACTTGGTTCCTATTAATCTTGAAGAAATGAAGCAGGAGTATATAAAATTCCAATCTCTTTTTAGGGTTAAGCTGCTTCCACCTCATCTAGTTAAGGCAGGGAGTTCACAATTTCACATCAGCCCTAGTGACCAAGAACCCTTCAAATTAAATTGTTTTGGAAAGCCTTTCCTAGCTACTTTCTATTCACTATGTCAGATTTTGGGTTTCATCCCTGGTGCAGTAATGGCGATTGCATACATGTTCATGGGGGTGCAAATACAACACCCTAACTTCTCTGTAACATATGACTTTGCTTCTTTTTTGGTGGAGAGGATAGATGAAGGACTGTCAAAGCTGCACAATGGTGATACTGGTACTCAATTCTTTTGGTATTCCATGTTGATGAATATGTTCTTGTTTAGGAATGTTGATTTCTTTGCTAAGAAGATGAAATTAAGACAATCAGTTAATGGAGAAAGATTGCCAGTACAGATATGGGCTGCAAATTTGTCCTATAATAAGGAAAGCACTAGTTATGTGTAATTCGATAATTGTTTTGCTACAAGATTGAGGGCTAGATTGATGGTAAATGTACCTAGGATCCCTCAGGAAGTGTATGATTTCCTTAGGCCGAAGGAGAGGAAACCAGAATTGAGGGTTTTACATAACTGGGGTGACATTATCCCATATCCAGTCAGCACTGTCCTGAGAATATATGGATTTCAAGGAACCCCTTACATACTGCCATACAATGTGCCACCAAGACTAGGGTTTGCAGAAGTTATGTGGTAGATGGGGTGTGTGTGGTAAATATGTTAGTATCAAAGTAAAACAATAAAAACACACAAATGAAATATTAAACTAAAGAAAGCTAAATAAAATATGAAATCAAAGAGAATTCAAACAAATCTTCTTCAAAACCGTTCCATTGTTCTCTATCTCCAGTGATTCTCTTGAAGTTGTTGCTCTCAGATTGTGTAAGCAAAGCTTCTTAGAATGGCAACCTATAGAACGAGTATGCAAAAAGGGAGAACACTTCTCTATCATATATGTTGGTGAAGTGAAATGCTGATACAGATATGCACAGGGGCTGTAGATTATGCACAGGGGCTGTGGATTATGGATGCTTCTAAAACTATGATATGAGGATGATTGGCCATGATATGGAATGCTGGTATGCTAAGCTATGCTATGCTATGATTCTAGAGGCTATGAATGCTGGAAGGTTGTGCTATTGCAAATTTGCTATAGTTTTCCCATACAAAAACTTCTATGTTTTTCAGAGACCTGACAGTCCTTTTTATAGCTTTTCGCAGGCAAGAGCTTGGCTGACAAAGATCAATGGTTGTGAGATTGGTAATTGAATGGTGAGAGATGGAGAGGTTGAGAAGATGGAAGATGTTGGGAGATTGGAGAGAAGAATGGAGGCTTGTCTTCAACCCACGGGAACAAGCTTGCACAGGAACAGAGAAATTAATTTTCTATTTTGGAAGTTTGTTTCATGGTTGTTGAAGATAATCCAATATTAAATAAATAAATTTATTTAATTTCATGTATTTTTGATTTTAGGACTATAGAAGATTTAATTAAATATTTTGGAATATTTAATTGTAAATAGGACTTTAGAAGAATTTAATTAAATATTTGAGATATTTAATTGTGAATAGACTTTAGAAGAATTTAATTAAATATTTGAGATATTTAATTGTGAATGGACTTTAGGAGAATATTAGAAGAGAAGAATATTTAATCTTTGTTTGAATAAAATATTCAAGCCAAGATTATATAATAATTAATATAAATAAATCATAATGTTTATTTAATTAATTAAGAAATGGATAAGAAAGTGATTAAATAAACTTATTTATTTCAATCAAAATGAAAGACACAATAAACAAACGACAGATTCATTTTATACTAGAGATTGAATTAGATTTGAAACTCTAACATGCGTTATTTAATTAATTACCAAACTATTGTGATGTGACCATTTTTAGGTGTATACATTTTTCCCCTCTTTGAAGTGATGTGTTTTACGCATTGCTTCAAAGAATTTTGAAATTTTCCCTAGATGCTAATTGTCGAATGTTGATAGGCCTTGGACGATGATAGGTATATGCCCCCTCGGACGATGAATCGATTAAGATTTTGATTTTTGTGAATGTTTTTGAATTTTGAGATTTTTATGATTTTTAAGATGTCGATTTGTCGTTCGAAAATGATGATATGAAGAAATTTACATGAAAAGATGTGAGATGAAAAATTGATGACCTAAATTGACCCTGCTGTGATAAAATGTGATAAAATGCATGACTTTGTATGGATTGTTTGCCTATTGCGTTGCCCTGATTTGATGATGTTTGTTTGATTAATTTGTTCCCAAGGTTGTTGGAAAAACAAATAGGTGGATTTATGAACGGAGTTTCAAAGCTGTGAAAACAAAATTTGATTTAATAAACTTTGAAGCTTTCCTCAAAGAAGGATAAAACAAATAGTTTGATGTTTTCCGTTTTAAAGTTGGTAAAACAAACAGATTTGAATAAATTTCTATGATGATGAAAAAACAAAATAGTCGGATAAGCCGCTTCTGCAAGCTGTTAAAACAAACAGGATTGGTGACAAATTTGCTTTCCAGTATGATGACGCGAGTTGTTTGATATTCAGATTTGATTGATTTGTCGTGATGATTTGATATTGATGTTGCTTTGACTTGATGATTCTTCCTATTCAATAGGAGAGATTGAGCGTCTTGTAGTTATAGAGTGACTCCCAAAGACATGGAGATTGATTCCGCAGCTTGGACAGGCGGATAGAGATGTGATCGAGGCATGTGGACTGAGCTCATTACTTGAGATGCCTGAGGTGCGTCTCAACAGAGCCTTATTGACAACTCTTGCAGAGAGGTGGCATAGCGACATGAACACCTTTCATTTACTGATAGGAGAGATTACAGTGACTCCATAAGATGTATATCACATCTTGAGGATTCTAGTGATGGGCGAGATAGTGATATTTGATGGCCGAGAGGCGGGAGGCACTGATGCCTTGAGGCGGATATTCAGAGATGATGAGATTGTGGGATATTATATCACATGGGGGGAGATGATAGATTCATATGCACCCTTACCTTCCGTACTTGCAGGCTTCATTGGAGGTGTTTTGTGCCCCGACCATAGGTCGAAGGGTTTTGCAGTCGGGTGGGGTCATGTACTTGAGAGTATGGTGATGTAGGGTACATGATATGCTTGGGGATCGTGCATGCTTGCACACTTATATGATGAGCTACACCATATTGTTTATGATGGAGGCCAGAGTTTAGCTGTCGGTTGTTCACTGTTACAGATATGGGCATGGGAGCACTTTACCATTATGCGACCATTGACTCGAGGATAGCGGCCTGTCGGTCGACCGTACAGATGCAAATATACTGATATCATTGCTCAGCCAAGGCTGGGAAAACTGGATCATTGGCAGCATCTTCTGGATGATCTTGATATGGTATGCTGGCGGCCCTATGTAGATTATGAGGTATGGCCAGAGGATGCTAGGGAGATGCCCTATGTTTTTACTACCAGATATCTGATTGGTCGTACTCTTGGGATTATTGAGAGCTTTATTCTTGGTCGAGTGTGTCGACAGTATGGTCGGCCTCAGGGTATGCCTATGGGTTCTTCTATTTATGCACGTCGGCGGCAGGAGATTAGAGTGTGGGGTCCGTGGATTGCATATGATGCAGTAGTAGCAGAGTTCACTAGTTTGGGAGCACAGATATGGGACTATAGACCTGATATTCTTGACAGGGGGATGACTCCAGAGTATGGGTAGTATGTGCTAGAACATCCCGCGCCACGATTATTTGACCCTGATGAGCCTGCCATTCCAGCTGTAGAGAAGAGACCACATGTAGGAGGACATAGGCGACATCGAGAGGTTGCTTCAAAGGGTGATGACTCTAAGGAGGATGATGATGATGAGTCAGATGGGGATGGAGATAGCAGTGATGAGGAGAGTGGAGGTGATATTGGTGGAGGAGGCGGCAGAGGTAGTGGCAGAGGTGGCAGCAGAGGTGGTAGAGGTGGACCTCGGATGAGACATTCAACTCCATCATCTTTAGTAGATCCAATGGGACCGAGTCAGATATCTACCTTGCAGAGTAGAGTGCAGAGTTTACAGGATCAGTTAGCACAGGAACAAACCTTGGTTACACTGCTACAGGGACAGTTGACGACAGTTACTACTGAGAGAGATACAGCCAGACAGCAGGGTGAGCAGGCCATGGCCCTAGCTGACAGTCTGCAGAGAGTAGCAACAGGTACCTCAATTGGTGACATGATGAGAGAGGTGACCAGAGCCACTTGGGAGGCAGAGTTCTATAGAACCAGGTATCATGATGCAGTGCCACCTGAGCGGAGAATGAGTTACACACAGTCTTGGTCTGCTCATAGTCGCTCTCAGGCTACTAGCAGGGGTGTATCACAACCATTACCTCTAGTAAGTTCATCAGGGGCAGGTGGAGCAGGTCCATCAGGTGTAGGTGGGACAGGTCCCAGACCAGCACCATCAAAGGATAGCACTGCATAGTGCTTTTTGCATAATGTTTTAGTGATACTCTGTTGAGACATTTGTATACACACTGATATGATCCCATTTTTGATGATGTTATTTCATGTATAGTTGACATCTTTGTACATTATGACATTCATTTTTGAGATATATGAAATGCATCGATGATTTCTTATGTGATGAATGTGTCTATTTTAATATGCATGATGTTTATGATATGATTTCACGATATTAATGCCTATGATGAATATGTATGCATGATTTATGATGTAAGTACAATGTTATGATATGATTGCAATCTATTGATGAATGATTTTATGAATATGAAATGATAGATGGTACAACTTATGAATGCTTATGAATGTTTTGATGCTGATATATGCTTTATTTTTATGATTTTTCGATGCAAATATGTATGAAAAATGTATGTGATGATGATTTTGTGAATGTCAAAATGTATTGTCATTTTATTCAAAATATATGAAACTATGATACTTTGCTAGCTTTTGGGAAAATCTATAAATGCAAAATACAAATTCTAAAATGAATGTAATCTATACTAACCATGCAGGGTATCTGTACAATATTGCCATTTTGAGAGCTTATTTGTGCTTTTTGTGTCATCATAGAGCATTGAAATGTTGAAAGTTAATACAAGCATCAAAGGGTATGTTAGCACCAGTGATAACCTAAGTATTGCTTTCATGATTTTTAATATAGCAAGATAATACAAGCATCTAGGTATAATTGAACCGAGATGACCTGAGTATCGCTTGCATAAATAGACAAGAGTTAACCTGTTTCCCATGCAAATTTTGAAATGTCATCAATGATACTTAGTAGAGCATGTCTCACGACCAATTTGCATAGTACTAATGATTTCCTCGCAAACAACAGACAAAGAAAAATTCATACTCCTTCCTTGCTTTTCTAGTTCAATACATCATCGAATTGCTCCAGAGATATGATAAAAAATCAACCAACAATTCAAATTTTGCTCAAAGTATTTCAAACATTATTCAAATTAAGATCATCCAACTTGGTTATCAACATTTATGTTTGTGATTTGATTAACGTTGTTTTGACCATGTTGTTTGATGTCATTGGCATTGAGTGATCGTTTTGATGTTGTGGTTGATTTGATGCATCAATAGATGTTGTACTTTGCAAACTGTCAATTGTACGTTTGTTTATGTTCTAAAAGCTCATTGTCCCTCTCTTCTCTTAGTCTGTGTTTTTGCTCCCAGTGTAAGCACAACCTAAATATAATGGATATGTACAAATTTCACCAAGCCATGATGAAACACAAGGATTCTCATTTGCATGATATGGATATGATAGATATGTACAAATGATAGATATGAATAGATGATGCTGTAAAGTGGATGCAAGACATAAGCTAATAGATATAGGAGCCAATTTTGATCACAAGTAGCGCCTGTTTGCCAGGTTTTCACCACTTATTTTTATTGCACTTTTTTAGTACTTTTCTGATTTTTTATGGATTTTTTTTTAGGACTTTTTTCTGATTTTTTTTTTTGTATTTTTGAGTTTTGATGATTCAGACATAGAACTTCTTTAAATGAATGTTGTTGATCAGCTCTTCAAATAGGTCCCCTTCTGATGTAGATAATTGATATGCCCCAGAACCGTATGCTGTAATGATGACAAATGGACCAAGCCAATTTGGTTCAAATTTTCCTTTCTTTTCTCTGTCTTGCTGATTGTGTGGATTTTCTTTCAAGACTAAGTCACCTACTTGAAATGTTTGTGATTTAACTCTGTGATTCTAGCTACGGGACATAATCTGTTGATAACCCTTCAAATGATCAGCTGCATGTTGACATCTTTCATCTAACAATTCTAGCTCTTGCAGACAAGATACTTTGTAGTCTTCATCATTTATCAATCCCTTGAGTGAGACTCTAAGTGAAGGTATTTCAACTTATAGTGGTAAGATCACTTCTGCTCCATAGACCAAGGCATATGGGGTAGCTCCCGTTGGCGTGTATATGCTGGTTCTGTATGCCCACAAAGCTGGATTTAACTGGACATGCCAATCACGACCGGTGTCATTTACCATTTTCTTCAAGAGTTTCAAGATTGTTTTGTTTGAAGCTTCCGCTTGACCATTTCCTTGTGGATAATAAGGTGTAGAAAACCTGTGTTGGATGTGAAATATTTCACAAAGTTCATCAACATCCTAATTCTTGAAAGGCCTCCCATTATCAGTGATGATAGAATTAGGAATTCCATATCGACGGATGATATAATTCAGGATAAATGAAGATATTTGCTTACTGGTCACGGTCGTCAAAGGAACAACTTCAATCCATTTTGTAAAATATTTTGTAGCTGTGATGATGAATTTATGCCCATTTGATGATGAAGGATGAATTTTTCCAACAAGATCTAGTCCCCGTTGAGAAAAAGGCCATGTTGGAGTGAAAGGCTGCAGTACCTATGCAGGTGCATGAATAAGATTACCATGGATATTCTAGCATTTAGAACACTTTTTGACAAAAGTAAAAGATTCTTTCTCCATGGTAGGCCAATAATATCCCATTCTAACAAGTTTCTTGGCTAAGGTCAAACTGCTTGAATGAGTTCCACAAATACCACCATGAACCTCTTGTAAGGCTTGTTTAGATTCATCACATTCAAGACATCGAAGGAGCGTACCATCAAGACCATGTCGGTAAAGGATATCAGCGATCAAGGTATAACGGGATGATTGGCGTATGAAATTCCTTTTTTGGTTTCGGGATAAGTCTGGAGGTAAGATGTTATCTTTCAAATAGGTATAAGTCTTACCATATAAAGGTGAATCAAAACCGGTTAAATGACATATGACTTGGGTCTCAAGATTATCATAGGCAGGAGAAAACAATTGTTCCACCAAGAATTCGTACCGTTTTTGATTTTCTGATAATTGTAACAAGGAAGCAATTGTAGCCATTACATCTGCAGCTTTATTATTAATCCTTGGGATTTGTGAAAACTTAATTGTCACTAAATACTTTTTAAAATCATCCACCATGTTCTTGTAAGGTAACAACTTATCATCTTTAGTTTGATAATCATCATTGATTTGATTAATGACTAGCTGTGAATCACCGTAGACTTGCAATTCTGTAATCTGCCAGTCCAATGCTATCTTTATTCCTGTGAGCAATGCTTCATATTCAGCTATGTTATTTGTGCAGGGAAACATCAATTGATATGATTTTGGACTGGTATGTCCTTCAGGTGTGACAAAAAGAATCCCTGCCCCCGAGCCATGTTGCGTGTAGGATCCATCAAAGTATAATGTCCATGATTTCTTAATTGTTGTTGTGAAGACATCTGCATTAGGAAATTCAATGTGCATTGGGTTTTCTTCTTATAAAGGTGATTCAGACAGTTGATCTGCGATGACCTATCCTTTTATGGCTCTTCGATCTACATAGTGAATGTCAAACTCACTTAAGATCATTACCCATTTTGCAAGTCTTCCTATTAAGGTAGCCTTGCTTAAGAGGTATTTTAGTGGATTGATTTTGGTTATCAGCTTAACTATATGAGCCAACATATAGTGTTGCAACTTTTGAGAAGCAAACACTACTGCTAGACAAGCTTTTTCAATGAAAGTGTAGTTTAGTTCATAACTTGTTAATGTTCTGCTAATATAGTATATGGCTCTTTCTTTGCCTGTAGAATCCTCTTGCGCAAGTAATGCTCCCAAAGATACTTTTTTTGCTGAAATATAGAGTATAAGGGGCTCTCCTGGAACTAGTGGAATCAAAAATGGTGGATTCATAAGATATTGCTTGATCTGATTGAATGTTGCTTTACACTTTTCCTCCCATTTGAATGGGACATTTTTATGCAATAGATGTGTAAATGGTAAACTTTTGTCTACTAGTTGAGCTATAAACCTCCTGATGGATTGTAGTTGTCCTTGTAATGATCGAAGCTGACTGATATTTTTTGGTGGGGACATGTCCACTATAGCTTGTACTTTTTCTGGATCAACCTCTATGCCCTTTTTTGAAACAATGTATCCCAGAAGTTTTCTAGATTTAACGCCAAAAACACATTTCTTTGGATTGAGTCGAACATTGAACTTCTCCATTCTGACAAAGATTTTTGACAAGATTTTTCTAGATGTCCTTCTCTTGTGTTATATTTGGCCAATAAGTCATCCACATAGTCTTCCATGAATGTATTCATCATGTCATGGAAAATTGTGGTCATTGCTCTTTCATAAGTCGCTCCTGCATTTTTAAGCCCAAATGGCATGACATTCCAACAATAGGTACCCCAAGGGAACGTGAACGCTATTTTATCTTGATCCTCACGATTGCCAATCTTTATCTAGTTGTATCCTGAAAATCCATCCATTAATGAATACATTGCATGACCAGCAGTTAAATCAACAATCATATCTATGTTTGGCAAAGGAAAGTCATCTTTGGGACATGCTTTGTTCAAATCTTTGAAATCTATACAAATTCTAATCCTTCCATCTGGCTTTGAAATAGGTACAATATTGGAAATCCATTCTGCATAATCAATAGTCTGAATGAATCCAACATCTAAGAGCTTCTTTAACTCTTCTTTAACCAACAATGCAACATGTGGATGCATTTTTCTGAGTTTTTGCTTCACAGGTTTTGCCCCTGCATGTATAGATAAATGATGCATTATCAAATTAGGATCTAACCCTAGCATATCGGCATATGACCAAGCAAAATTGATTTGATTCTCCTTCAAGAACTCCATGAATTTCAGTACTTCCATTGTTAATGATGTTGCAAGTTGCAAGATTTTTGGCTGCTCTGCTGTACTTATGTTGATTGATTCTGTGGGCTCAATCAAAATAGAAGATATTTCTTGATAATGTTTGGGAAGAGTGTTAAGTTTCTCATCCTTCAGTGCCTCAAAAAGGTTTTCACCATCAGATTCGCTCTTTATTTTTCTCTTGTTTTGATCTACCACTTCCGTTTTGGTTTTTCACCAATAGATCCATCTTTTATTTTATTTATTTTGCAGCTAAGAGACTTGACACCCTCTCTATCAAAATCTTGAGTATGAGATTCTTTGATGAAACAATTGTTTTCTTGACTAGATGAACAAAGGAAATTTACAATATCTTCATCATCATGGAATGTAGGGATATGGATAGGTGCATCATCGTCCCAATCAATAAGTTCTGGATAAACTAAAGGCATGGGATCATTAGGTTGGGTAAGGTCTTGAGCTGTCAAAGTCATGACATGGTTGTCATTTTCATGATGGAAAAGGTCTATGATGGTATTCTCCTGTTGATTATCAATCTCATTAAAATCCGAATCATCCTCACTTGAGTCATGATTGCTTTGTAAAACATAATCAAGTGGAGGCCTTGAACCCTCCCCTTGTAAGAAAGTGGGTGCAAATTTGTGTATGACATCCACCCTTTTCTCTATTAAGAATGTATCATCAGAGACATCATTCCATTCATATTCATTGGAATCAGTGTCTGAACTGTTCTGCAATTGGAAAACTGATCCATAAATTTTTTGTAGAGTGCATCTTCATGGGGTTTATTGGAAATTGATTCTTCTTCATGAGTCTGTTGTATTTTCTATGAAATTGACTCGTCTGTATCTTTACCATATCCAAGTCCTATTTTATCATTTGGATGTATTGAAATAGGTTGAATTGGCTCAACGATTCCTTCTTTTCTTTTTCCTATAGGACCACTTCCTTCGTAGCCCATTCTTTGCATGATAGTATACCCTCTGCCATATTGTTCAGTAGGTAACTTGATGTGCAAGAGAGATTCATCTTCATCTTTGTATAGCCAACTTAGGATGTCCCTATCTTCGGCTTCTTCCTCAGTGGTGTTAGCTTTAATTAATTTTCCATCAAACTTTGTGATTGGCACCGAAGCTTGGGATGTAGAGGATGTTGCGAGATTTTGATTTGATAGGGTTGGCTGACCATGTGACCTTGGAGAAGGAGGTAAGCTAGAAAGGGATAGTGAATATTCACCTATTCCTTTGTCTTTAAAATGTAGCTTGGTGTCAAGATTATTTGTCAGTTCTTGCAATTTGCCTTGTAGATTGGAAGAAGAAGCAGTAAAAGCCTCCCTATTGTGTGGCACAAAGGCGTCCTAAGTTGCTCAGAGATTTGAACAAGTTTGGGTGCTATTGTAATCAGCCTGTATAGTTATTTCTTGTCCATCATATGGAAACTTAAGGCATTGATGGTACTGCCTCCATATCATGAATCCATGGGCGACCCAGAAGTATGTTATAGGAAAGATCTTGATCTAGAACCTAACAAAATGTATTTTTCACAATAGGTCCCACTCTGATAGGTAACATTATTAGTCCTTTAGAAGCTCTTTCTTCATCATCATATGCCTTGATAGTTATTTTCCTCCGTGGATCAATGGAATTTTTTGATATTCCTAAGGCATGTATAAGTTTTAAAGTACAAATATTTAAACCAGCTCCTCCATCTATCAAGACACATCTAATTCGGTGTTTATGGATCATGACTTCAAGATAAAGCGATGAATTATGCGGATGTGTCATAGAGGCATCATCTTTTTTGGAAAATGAAAGACAAGTGGGGGATGACAAATGTCCCACCATGGCTTGAAATTTGTTTACATCCAAATATGTGTCAACGGTTATGTTTACAAGAGCTTCTTCCAAAATATTCTTGTGTATGGGGGATATTTTGAGAAGTTCAAGAATGGAAATTTGAGCTGATGTTTTTCTCAATTGATCAACTAAATTATAATGACTTGGAGAAGGAATAGCTGCCTTAGATGAACTACCTTTTAGAACAACTTTTTCTTGTCCTCTTGTAGTCACATTAACTTGTTGATACTCTTGTTTTTCCTTGATTTTGATAACATTAACCCGTTGATCATCTGCATAGATGTGGTAGATTATGTTGTCTTCAACATTATTTATGCTTTTCGCTTTGGTATCTAATGTTTCCCCCTTTTGATAGTTTGGTAAAGGATCTTTGAATGCTTGATGATCTTCGTTGGTATGATTTCCTTCAATTGTAATGGTGCCATTGTCAATTAAATCTTGTACTAGATTTCGCAAGGCTTGACAGTTATTTGTTCTATGACCTTTACATTGATGATAATTGCAATAATACGAGTCATTCCATGATGGTGGTTTGACTCGTGGCTCATAATTTCTTTGTGGTGGTAAGATGATAACCTTATTATCGAGAAGCTCCTTGAGAGCAGACTCAAGAGATTGACCCAAAGTTGTAAAACTCCGTCGATTTGAAAAGAATGAAGGTCTGGACAGATTCGATATTTGGGTATTGCCAAGATTGTTATTGAAATTACCACGATTTTGATTGGTCATGTTTTCTTGATTGGAGTTTTTTCCTTGTTGTTTGTTGTTTCCTTGTTGGTTGTTTTGTGGAGAACTTGATAGGTTGAAGATAGATGATCTTGTTCGTAGATTATTTGCATCCTCTATACCATCATTGACAACATTTTTATTTCTATTCCAAAACCTTATTTTATCATTTTTGTTTTGGTTAGATGAACTTGGATTATCAAGTTTGATCACTCCTCTTCTGACCAAAGCCCCTTCAATGGTGATTGCATTCTCAATCAATTTTTCAAAGTTATGAGGACAATGAAGATTAAGCCTGTAGCTTAGTTCTTGATCTAGGCTATTAATGAAGATATCCATCTTTTCTTTTTCAGGAATAGGACAGGAATATCATGCAAACAATCTTCTCCACCTTTGCAAAAACATAGTGAAGGATTCTCCTACTTTTTGTTTCACTTTACAAAGATCAAGCATTGTTATCTGGTGTTAGATGTTGTAGGCGTATTGTGATATAAACTGATTTATTAACTCCTCAAAGGTCTTGATGGGGGGAGTGATCTTAGAAAGCCACTCCATGGATTGTCCACCCAAACTTCATGGAAACAATCGCATTAAGTAGGTATCTTCATAAGCAAATTCTAGACTCATATTTCAGAAATCCCTCACATGTTCAATGGGGTTAGTTTTTCCATTGTACCTATCAAATTTAGGGATTTCGAAATGTTTTGGAAAAGGGATCATTTGAAGACTCCTATCAAATGGATAAGGAGATATGTCATCCAAAAAATACTTCTTTGTTGTGCTTACCCATTTCCTTTATTTTCCCTTTTAATTATTTTATCTGTTGAGTAAGGGCACTAAAATCATTAGGAGGAGTTTCAGGATTCTCTTTAATCCCTTCTATATCAAAATTGGAAGGTAACTTAGCTCCTTGATTAGCTAATGAAAGAAAATATCTTTCTTTGTTTCATTCTAAAATCCTTTGCATAAGAGTATGGAATCAAGGATCTTGTTCTGCTTCTTGAAGCTTTTCTTTTGTTAACTCTTCAATATTAAATGTATTCTCTTCTCTCTCACTCTTATCACCCATTTTGCTTGTGGTAGTTTCTCCTTCATCCTTTTCTATGTGTTTTTGAGATCTTGTGACAACAGGCATAAGCTTTGTTCCAAATTCTACTAACTTTTGATCAAAAGAATGGAATAGTGCAATTTGTGATAGATATGAAAGTCAGGATAGAATGAAGATTCTATGACTTGAAATATTTCTAGCCTTTAGCTTGTGTTGTTCCCTAGTTGAAAGGATGAAAATCCTATTGGCGAGAACTTAAGTAAAAGATCAAGAAAAGGATGATTTTGCACTTTATGAAGTTTGATCATAGCTTCGTAAAAGGATGGATTTGTGATAAATGCCTAATGTGATTGAGTTCTCTATTGCAGAAATTGATTTGGTCGAGTAGAATATTCAATTGCAGGTTGGGGAATATAACAAAAACGAATACGCTGACTATGGTTGTGCCTTTGAGAAAGGGCTCTTCTTTGAAAGAAAGCTTGTGAGTATAATGGTTCTACAACATAATCATCAGTGAAACCCCTAACACAGTCATGATATCGATGTATAAAGGTTCTATGTTTAAGTAAAACCTTTAAGCTTTGGTACAAGAATCATTTTTTCTTCAATAGTTTCTTGTAACTAAGTGGTTTCTTTGGCTTTTTGATTCATTTGAGAATGGATTTTTTAACAAAGGTTGTGGATTTCCAATCTCGTAACATGAGAGTAATCAATGTAATTATGAGTTTTGGATGATCTTTACTGAATTAATGTATTGAAAACACATCAAGCAAGTTGTAGAATAGTTGTGTTTAAGTCCTATACTAAACATCAAGTGTATGATCAAAATGTTTTCCAAAAATTGTTGTCACAGGTTTTACACATGATAGATAGATCAAACAGACTCACTCTTAGTACTCAAGTAGGTCATCATAATAATCAACAACCCACATCTTAGAACTACGTCGACTCACACAGCCATGTCACCCCCGAAAGGGTGCCCATGTTTTTGTCTTTTCCAGGCACGTACTTAGAGTGACGGAAGTGGATACCGGATCCCCTGAGCAAATGGTCCTTGGTAGTTATATGGTGAGTGTCTTGGGGGTAGATTCTTCCCTCCCCTACACTATGATTATTAGGATGTTCGGAAACTAACTTCGGTTGGATACTACACAAAGTTCGTAGTAAGGGTTTCTGTTTGGTGTGGCAAATGATAGACTCCCTCAAGAGACCTCCCAACCTTTAGAACAAAGGCTTTGGGGATGGTTATCAATGCACACTACCATCGAATGGGATTTTCATCAACCATCTGCATTTGATTAAAGTGGGTTGGAAAACTTGGCTTTAGTTGTTCCCACTTAGGTCGTTCCCGTAGGGTGAGTACTTTTTCCCACTACGGAAGGCCTTCTAAAAGGTTGTAATTAAAACAGTAAAATTGCACGAAATTGAAAAGGCAAGTCTGGTATTTTGATCACCCAGTTAAGGGGAGAGCATCGACCTATTGCCACAAACAAAGCAAACAAATGTTATTTTTAAAACCCAAATCACAATGTTCTAATCTAAATGAAGATTTTGCTTCATAAATACATGTTTTTTTAGTCCAAAATAAAAATGAAGTGACTATCCTAGGATTGCTTCATTCTTTTCAATTAAGTGACTATCCTAGGATTGATTCATTCCAATTAAGTGGCTATCCTAGGATTTGTTCATTCTTTTAAAAGCTCTTACTGGCCGCGGTCACGTCGGATCTAGTCAAATCTTACTTAAGTTACAAATTATAATTGCAGACTTTTAGAAAAAAAAAAGTGCTAAAATAGACATCAAGGGCACTAAAATAGAGTTAATGACTGTAAAGTTTTGTCGAGAACGCTGCGAGGATCTGTCAAGAACTAGCTGTAGAATCTGTCGAAGTGCTTTATGGGATTGGTCAAAGGTCTGCCGGGATTAGTCAAAGTGACTGCCGAGAGGGATTTTTCAAAACAGCTACCAAGATTGGTCAAAGTATTTGCAAGAATTGGTCAAGGAGTCTTTTACTATTTGTCCAAAGTGACTGCGGATTGGTCAAGGTGTTGAACTAGGTGTGACTTCTTGAAGAGTGTTTATTGCACTAATACAACTGTTTAAGCGTAACACATCGAAAACTGCAAAATATGTTAAAATGAGGGCAAGAAGCCACGGTGAAGCGCCAAAATGTGCGAATATGTTAGTATCAAAGTACAAAACAATAAAAACACACCAATGAAACATTAAACTAAAGGAAACTAAATAAAATATGAAATCCAAGAATTCAAATAGAGCTTCTTCAGAGTCGTTCCATTGTTCTCTATCTCCAGTGATTCTCTTGAAGCTGCTGCTCTTAGATTGTGTAAGCAAAGCTTCTTAGAATGGCAACCTGTAGAATGAGTATGCAAAGGGAGAGTACTTCTCTATCCTATATGCCGGTGGAGTGAAATGTTGATACAGATATGCACAGGGGCTATAAATTATGCACATGGGCTATGGATTATGGATGCTTCTGAAACTATGATATGGAGATGATAAGCCATGATATGGAATGCTGGTATGCTAAGCTATGCTATGCTATGATTCCAGAGGCTATGAATGCTTGAACGCTGTGCTATTGCAAATTTTCTATAGTTTTCTCGTACGAAAGCTTCTATGTTTTTTAGAGACTCGACAATCCTTTTTATAGCTTTTCATAGGCAAGACCCTGGCTGGAAAAGATCAATGGCTGTGAGATTGTCTGGTAGAATTGAAAGGTGGGAGATGGAGAGGTTGAGAGGAAGATGGAGAATGTTGGAAGGTTGGAGAGGAGAATGGAGCCTTGTCTTCAACCCACGGGAACAAGCTTCCATAGGAGCGAGGAGAATTAATTTTACGTTTTGGAAGTTTGTTTCATGGTTGAAAAGATAGTCCAAGTGAAATAAATAGATTTATTTAATTTCGTATGAGTTTGATTTTTGATTTTACAGTACTATAGAGATTTAATTAAATATTTGAGGATATTTAATTTGCAAATACTATAGAACAATTTAATTAAATATTTGAGATATTTAATTGTGAATAGACTTTAGAAAGAATTTAAATTAAATATTTGAGATATTTAGTGTAGATGAACTTTAGAAGAATATTAGAAGAGAATATTTTAATCTTTGTTTTGAATAAGAAATATTCAAGCCAAAGGTTATAATAATTATATAAATAAAATCATATTTTTTTATTTAATTAATTAGAAATGATAAGAAAAGTGATTAAATAAACTTATTTATTTAATCAAAATGAAAAAGAATGAACAATATAAATAAATTATTTAAATTTATTTATGCATGAAGAATGAATTTAGAGATTTGTTAAATATTAAAAATATTTAATTAATTACCAAATATATTGATGTGACCATTTTTAGGTGTATACACACTACCATGCAGTACAAACATGGAGTCTAGGCACTATTCCCAAAGGGTCGTATAGTTTGTACGATGGGAAAGTGGTCTAGCACTCCATTTCCTCAAAACTGTTTGGTTCAGACCAACAACAGGGAAAAAGTAAACTATTTACAAATGGTGCTTGAAAATTGAACAAGGAAGCTATTTAATGTTACACAATACTTGTATGTTAACAACACTACATCCTATAGTCAAAACAATAGCAGATTTAATCCATTAAAGCTCTATTTAGATGCAAAAATTTGAAATTGTCTCACAGAACGCTGTCTTCCTTCAATTTCACAAAAAATCACTACAACATCCGTGCTTCCAACCCTGCTCCATGGTCGAAGCACACCTTAAATAGGCACCAAAAATAGTTAAGCTCCTTTAGTCGAACCTATTGATGACCTAATGGCAAAAGTTATAAAATCCACTATGTTTTTCAACCTTTGCCAACTTTTAGAAAACTAAGCAAGATGAGCTTCAAAACTTATTCATCCCTTCACAACTTCTATCCTTGGGATCAACACACCTCTAAGTTATCTACCTCAATCCACTGGTCAACATGACCTTCATGGAAAACATTACAAGAAAAAAACTTCATTCTAGTCTTCCTAACTGACTAGTTTTTCCTAGGTGCTCCTGCACCATTCTCCCCATCTCAGCCCAAACACTAAGTAATGGAAGGAGAGATCAATGATAGGTCAATACCAAACTTCTTGAACTGATCCTCTTGTACCCATGTGGCTTCTGATTCATGATTTTTCTTCCACTTGATAAGGTGTTCCATGTACACCTTATGCCTTGTAGACTTTTGCACTCTTGACTCCAAGATTCGTTCTGCTTGTTGCTTGTCTGGAGTAGGTAGGGGTATGTTGCTTGTTCGAGATTTCCTTGTTGTTCTGATCCAAATCCTTGACTGATCCCTTGTACTTGATCAAATCAGCTACATTAAATACTGGTGAAATCCCTAGATCTGCAGGTAACTCCACCTTGTATGCATTCTTCCCATACTTGGCCAATACCTTGCATGGACCCACTCTCTTCATCTACAACTTGGTTGATGTACCCTTCTGTAACCTTGATTTGTTGAGGTGGACCATGACATGATCCTCCCTCTTGCAAATTATACATCTTTTCCCGTGTCCCCGCTTCTTCAGCTTTTGTGGCCTGGTATTTGTCTTCTTCACGCAACTCGCGAGATCTCTTTCGGACGGTCCACTTCACTAACAACCGAATCTTGGAACTCGCATGTCACCTCTTGGGTGCATCCCATACACAACCGAGGACTCTTCCACAGTGCGGTTCACACACTATCATTGTAAACATACTCGGCTTATTAGGACGTAACCATATCCCATGTCTGTCCATACTCATGATTAGGCACCTTAGAAGGTTACCTAGCACCCTATTAACCACCTTTGTTTGACCATCGGTCTGAGGATGGTAAGTTGATCCAAATGATAAATTGGTACCTAATCTACTCCATAGAGTCTTCCAAAAATGACTCATGAACTTCACATCCCTGTCTGAAACAATGCTCAAAGGCAATCCATGGATCGCCTAGCTTCCTTGAAGAGAGATGGGCTATGTAACTAGCATCATGAGTAGTTTTGCAAGGGATAGGCCGATAATTTTTGCTAAATCTATCCCACTACTACCTTGGAGCAACATCCAAAACCGGTCACGGGTCTTAGGAACGCCTACCACAAAATCCATGCTTACACACTCCCATGGTCTATTAGGAATGGGTAGGGGTTGATATAGACCAGCATTACTAGCTCCTCCCTTATCTTTCATACACACAACACATTGTTCCACATACTTTCTAACATCTCTTGCCAACTTAGGCCAATAGTAGAATCTTTGCACTAGTTCTAAAGTCTTGTTGATGCCAAAATGTCCACTAAGACTTCCATTATGCTTTTCCTGAATGAGATTTTCCCTCATTGATCCTTTTGGAACACATAACTGATTTCCTTTAAACAATAACCCACTTTGCAATGTATACTCTGAGTATTGGCTATGGAAATGGTTCTCAAAGTTAGAACATACCTTATAGACCTCTGAAAAGTCTTCATCTTCCCCATAGAGATATTTAAAACTGTCAATCCCTATGCTCTTCACTTGTATCTCTTGCATTGTCAACAACCTCCTGCTCAATGCATCTGTTACTTTGTTTAGTTGTCCCTTCTTGTGCTTGATGGTGAAGGTAAAAGCTTGGATGTATTCCATCCACTTCAAGTGTCTATTGCTCAACTTCTCTTGGGTATTCATATAGCTAAGTGCCTGATTGTCTGTAAAGACTACAAATTCCTTGGGTAGAAGGTAATGCCTCCACTTCCTAAGTGACTGAACCAAAGCATAAAGTTTTAAGTCATAGGTTGAATACTTCTTCTTTGCTTCATTGATCTTCTCACTAAAGAAGGCTATAGGCCTACCCTCTTTGCCAACACTCCTCACTGCCACTCCACTTGCATCACATTCAGCGATTGAACAATTTGTCAAAACTGGGTAATAAGAGAATAAGTTGAGTTGCCACCTCTTGTTCCAGTTTCTCAAACCCTTTCTCAGCTTCTTGAGTCCACACAAACTTAGTTTTTAAACCACCTTTGATTGTATCTAGGACTGATACACATCTTCCACTAAAGTTCCTTATGAATTTTCTATAAAATTGAGCCAATCCATGAAAACTTCTTACCTCTGTCCCTGTGGTTGGTGTAGGCCAATTTAGGATAACTTCCACCTTACTTGGATCCATATTCAGCTGATCCTGTGGACTGCAAGCCCAAAATATACAAGCTCTTGCTTAAAGAACTCACACTTCTCTAGATTGATTGCCAACTTCTCCTCTTGCAACCTTCTAAGAACCAACTCCACATGTTTTAAATGCTCTTCTGCTATCTTGTTGAATATGGGGATGTCATCAAGGTATACCATGACAAATATCCTTGTAAAGTCTTTAAGCACTTCATTCATGAGCCTCATGAATGTGCTAGGGGCATTGGAGACCAAATGGCATCACTCTCCATTCATATAACCCATCATTTGTCTTAAATATCGTCTTCCACTCATCACCATCCTTAATTCTGATCTGATGGTATCCACTCTTGAGATCCAACTTTGTGTAGTATTGAGCTCCTCCAAGACAATCAATTAAGTCTTCAATTCTAGGAATAGGGAACCTATACCTAATGGTGATCCTATTTATTTCTCTAGAAGCAGTACATAACCTCCATTTACCTCCCTTCTTGGTTGCCAAGACTACCGATATTGCACATGGGTTGATGCTCTTTTGAATCAATCCTTGATCCAACAACTCTTGCACTTGCCTAGCTACCTCTAGATTCTGATCCGGTGTAAGCTTATAAGCTGATTTGTTAGGCAATGAGGCTCCAGGTATGAAGTCAATTTGATGACTTATGGCTCTCTTTGGTGGTAGAGTTGTAGGTGCACCATCACTTACAATGTCCTTGAACCGATCCAACAACTTTAGGACTGCTCTGGGTATGAGAAATTTGTCTTTTCAGCCTTGTCTTCTTCTTTAGGTTGCAACATAACCACATATCCTTCTACCCCTTGTTGTAGGTTGTCAAGGAACTCCTTACCACTGCTCAACAAGACACTAGGTGTCTTTGACTGTCCTTCTTCCTCATCTCACAGTGATTGCAACATAAATGTCTTCCCATCCTTCTTGAAAGAAATGGTGTTCTCTTTTCCATCATACATGACACTTTTGTCATACTGCCATGGTCTACCCAATGGTAGATGGCATGCATCCATGGGTAAAACATCACAAACCAACTTGTCTTTGTATCCTCCAATGGAGAACTCCACCGTTGTCTGCTCATTGACAAGAACACTCTGTCCTTTGTTCAACCATGTCACCTTGTAGGGATTGGTGTGGGGTACTTTCTCTAATTTCAACTTCCTTACTGCCTCCTCTGAGATGATGTTATCAGTTGAACCTAAATCCAGAATAACCTTGCATACTTTCCCAAGTATTTTGCATTTCACTCTAAATAAGGCTCTTCTCTGTTTTGGCTCTTCCTTGACCGGTTGTCTGATCAAAACTCTACTAAACATTAGATTCTCCCCCACTTCTGATTCAATGTGACTAACCTCTGGTGATTTGACACTCATGGTGTCCTCTTGTGCACATGCCACTCTCTTCTTAGTATTTGATGAAGATGCTTTCTCTGAGCACCTATAAGCTAGATGTCCTACTTGTCCACAATGGTAACACTTCATATTAGCAAAGTAAGAATTGCTCCTGCCTGCTCCTCTTCCTCTATTTGAACCTCCTTGAGGTCCTCTACCTTTGTTATACCCTCCTCTAGAAGGTGTTTCATTGCCATGATCTGTGGATTTAAACTCTCCTTGGTTTCTTTGGTCGTTGCCTCTACCTTGGTAGCCACCTCGCTGTCCTCTTTGATCACTTTGATCTCTGCCTTTGCCTCTGCCCTTAGAAGCCTGGTCTTGCTTCCTCTTGTTTCTTTCCTCAATCTTGATAGCTAATTGGTAACATTGATGTACTGTCTTAGGACTTAAAAGAGCCATCTCCTCTTGAATGTTCATTTCAAGCCATTAAGATACCTAGCCACCTTGAGACTTTCATCTTCTGAAACATTAGACCTCATACAAAGTTTTTGGAACTCCTCTGTGTAGGTATTCACATCTTGGTCTTTCTTCCTTAGGCTTTGTCTCTTCTTGTGTCACTGAATCTGCTAATCATCATGTATGCTTACCTCACTTTGTAACCATTCCTTTCAAGTTGAAATAATTTTGCTTACCTTCCTTTTTCCCTCTTTGTCAGATGAACTTCCACCATGTCAAAAGTGCGACTCTTAGTCTTGGTTATTACACTTTACCTTAAATGCCTCGGTGACTCCATCACATTCAAAATGGGTTTCCATTCCCTCTATCCAATCCATGACTAGATCAGCTTCCATTTTCCCACTAAATAATGGTATGCCTTCAAGTGCCTTTCCACTCGAAGCCTTCAATGCCTTCATGCTCCAAAACGGTCAGGTTTGATTCTTTTTCTTCCTCGCAGCCTCTTCTTCCTTTGGTATCCTTCCTTCTAACTGCGTGCTCCTCATTACTTGCTCAAGTTGGGCTATTCTTTCCCTCATTAGCCTATTTTCTTCCTCCTGTTCTTCAACCATCTTAGCCAATTCAGTATTTTTCACCATGATGGTAGAACCACTAGATTCAAGGTCTGACATACAGGATTCTTCCCAAATCTTTTGTTGGCTCTGATACCAATCTGATAGGGTAGGGTTGGATGAAACACTCACTATTCCATGCTCTGGGTCTCACCTTGGTGAACCCCTTTGTTGTCACTCTCCACCACCTTAACCTATAGGCCCTAATGCTTGTTAGGCACCCCTGGTTCTCCTGGCCAACCCTACTATCATCTCCATTTCCCTAACCAAGCCAATCTTGGTGCTCTCTCTGCCATCCTCTCCTTAGCCCTTAATCTTCCTAAAGGCTAGCTAAATCTCCAACCTCCACTAATTCGATGCAGGGGTGTGTGATGTCTCCCATAGCTTCAAGAACATCCCCCTAGGGTTCTTGGTCATCCACCAATCTCCAATTCTCCATCACTCTCACCAAACCCTCTTCTAGGGTTAAAAAGGTTACTAGCCCTTGAGCCCCAATTAGGTCTCCTAACCTGAGAAAAATAGAAACCACTCCAAAAACCTCTAAATGACCTAGGATATTTTCTTGGGGTTTGTGTTTCCTATGCCCACACCTTGAAGATTTTTGAGGTTTGAAGCCTATACTGTCCGTACACTGCCCTACTCAAAAATGGCCAAAAACTAGGGTTTATAAGCCTTTTTCAGGCTGCTTCCAAACTGTCAAAGATTTCACACACCAAATGGGTTGATGGAGCCTCCTCCTGACCACCAAGCCTTACCAAGACTCACAGCTGAATTCTCCAAAAGGAAATTTATCAATACCTTGTCACCCCTGCAAGTTATGTGCTCTGCACCCCATGTCTTCCCTAGCCGGACTCTTCCTGGCTCGCCTAGGGCAAGACTTTGCTAGCAGCTCCTGCACACACACAAACCCTAAAACCTACCATTTGTACAAACATGGAGTCTAGGCACTATTCCCAAAGGGTTGTATAGTTTGTACAGTGGGAAAGTGGTCTAGCACTCCATTTCCTCAAAACTGTTTGGTTCAGACCAACAACAGGGAAAAAGTAAACTATTTACAAATGGTGCTTGAAAATTGAACAAGGAAGCTATTTAATGTTACACAATGCTTGTATGCTAACAACACTACATCCTACAGTCAAAACAGTAGCAGATTTAATCCATTAAAGCTCTATTTAGATGCAAAAATCTAAAATTGTCTGCAGGCAATGTCTTCCTTCAATTTCACAAAATTCTCTACAACATTAGGTGCTTCCAACCCTACTCCATGGTCAGTACACCTTAAATAGGCACCAAAAATGGTTAAAACTCCTTTAGTCGAGACCTATTGATGACCCTAATGGCAAAGTTATAAAATCCGCGTGTTTTCAGCTTGTACATGGCACTTTTAGAAAACTAAGCAAGATGAGCTTCAAAACTTATTCATCCCTTCAAGAAATTTTTATCCTTGGGATCAATACACCTCTAAGTTATCTACCTCAATCCACTGGTCAACATGACCTTCATGGAAAAGATTGCAAAAACAAAACTTCATTCTAGTCTTCCTAACTGACTAGTTTTTCCTAGGTGCTCCTGCACCACATCTCCACCCTTCATCACAACATTCCACATCTTATCAAATTTATCCTCAAGGGATAACATTCTTCCTTCCAAATTATGTTTCAAATTAACGGTTTCCTCCACCACAGTATTAGCCATAATATTAAGAGAATCCATTAAATTATCAATTTGGCTTTGGACAGAAGGATCCTCATCCTTACTAGCAACACCTCTAATTCTAACATTGGTCCTATTAATCTCATGGAAGAACCACTTAAAAAGTTTAAACAACACATTAGCATTGTCACGAGCTGAGCCCAACCCATCAGATAATTCCTCCCTGTCAAATTTCTCAATGTGTTTCCCCACAATGACATCCTCATTAGAAGAACTAACATGAACCTTTTTAGCGGAAATTTCCTTACCTTTACCAGTGGGGATAGGAATCTTCATCTTTCGAATGGAGCAGGCGATTTCCTCCATACTAACCTTCCTTTTCTTTATCCTATCTGCATCCGCTTTACTAGTTCCCACAACATGTCCGCCACCCATAGCTCTTTCCTTTTCTTCCTTGTGGAACCCAATGTTAGCACTCAACAAAGCCTCACCATAGATATCACCAGCCAGGGAAAGAGGGAAACCCTTTTTCAAGAGTTGTCCAATAGTCAACACCCTTGTCTTTCGGCTCCCCTCCTTAGGCTCCTACACATATCTAGTCACTGGGGGAGGAGAGGAAGCTTCCCCATAAAATTCATTTTTTTCCTTACCCCCATTAGAAGGAACATTCACCACCACCTCATCACTACATGTCGTATAGCCCACCTTATCATCTAACTTCCTTTTCCCAATCTTACCCAGAACATGGGAAATGGGGCCCTCCTCAAAAGAGGCATACGAATCTGGGACATAATCAGCATCATTATCCCTATTAGACTTAGAATATTTGTTCAAAATAATCCTCCTCTTCTTAGGTTTCTTACTAACCCTTTCCTCTCCTGACTCCATCTCATAACCCTCCCTGGGTTTAGCAGTATTATCCTTCGGAGACACAAGATTTTTTTGCGCGTCATGAACTTTGACATGTTCATAGATCAAGAGAATTAATCCTGCATGTAGGACAGGGCTTTTGGGGTTTTTCCTATGATCTTTAATCCCTGATTCAATCAACATCAACAAATAGTAAGGAAAGGACACCCATTTCTTATGCTAAAAATGGTTAAGCAAAAGGAAATGGTATGTGTAATTGTTGTATACCTTCCTTCCAAGGTGACATACCTCATAATTTCTTCAACAACATCACGCCGCAATGCTTTCAAGCAACTCCTATGATACCCACCACTCTTCACCAGCTTCAAATCATCAGCCTCATTCCCTTTAAAGAAATGAGACATCGCAGCTTGTGATTCTTTTTTGTCTCTGAACACCTTCATACCCTAAATAGCCAAGCCTGTAATTTGGGCTTTGAATTTTTCATCAACCACAATTTCCCTACCACCCAAATTCAGGGTTCTCTCATTCCACCCTTCAACAAACAAATTGGTGACCTGGGGATTGTTACCAAGCAATTTCTCCATATACAGAGTTAATCCACCCTTCTCTAAAATCTCCCACACCTCCTTCATCTGCTTAGTAGTAACACAAGACTTAGGCTCAGCGCGGTTTCTATCCCCACCCATTGTGGTAAATTGTTATTCATTAGTGGTGTAATACTTTGTTTGTAGTGAGTGGAAATTAATTTACCTATTTACCTATTTGGAAATAAATGATTATTATGTAATTAAAAAGTTAACTTTTGAGAAACGAATTTCAGTTTTCAATTTCAAGATTAAGTTTTAGAAAATATGGGGTGAAAATATTTAAAAGATGAAAAATGGAATAACGATGATATGGCATAGTTCTTGATCTTTCT
>VDFB02382593.1:153758-198221 GCA_007258455.2 Sequoia sempervirens
TAGACAACCTGCCACCATCTCACATTTATGCAAATTGTAGTATGTTTTGTGCAATGTAATCATTTATATGAATATATAACCAACAAAAAATCTATTTTCTATAATTCATGGATTGAACTCTGTATTTTATATGCTCTCAATGTCTGTATGTTATGGAAATGCCATTAATTTTTTTTTTAAAAGTAGTATGCTATGTGTGATACTATCAACAATGTAATTATATACTGATTACTCTTTCTTTTTACATAATCTAACTTATTTCAAACTTTTCATAGGCTTCCCGACACATCGAAGGCAACAAAGGAAAGACTATAAAAGCACAGGAAACACAAACTTGGCTCTGGTGGTTATATGAAATTAGCCGCACGAATTGTAAGTATCAATAAATGAAATATTACATCCAAATTATAATAAATTGAAAACAATTTTGGTTTTATCACACCATAGAAACAAAATTCATGATATTTTGCAAAAATGTAGGGCTCTGAATTCAATAGAGTTCCCACAGAAGAGGACCTGAAGATTTCCTTCCAACAAGGCTATGGAGTCATGGCTAAACTCCTAAGATTCTTGACTGGGCAAACACAATCTTCCATTACATCCGACACGCAGGTAAATAAACTCAAAAAAAATTATTTAAAATTGAATACTTGTGCAATCTATTCAATATTAATTTCCACCATAAAGTAATTACATGCCTATTTGTTTTAAACATTCAAGCAATGATAATACTGCACATGACATTGGAATGCAGCCTGGTGAGGGTGGAGCAAGAACGCGGCGTGTGATGAAGGTCATGGTGTGCATCCTCAGACTTTAGAGCACATGTAGAGTGTGATCAACATGTTGAGCATGATTAGGCTAGAGACGACAGGGAATATGATGGGCCCCATCGTAAAGAGGACCACTCTAAAATTCTTTTTAAACATATTTAATTGCAATTGGTGTATTAATTAATGTAACCTTTGTGTTTCCAACTTTTAGAGCATGTAGAGTGTGATCAACGTGTTGAGCATGATCAGGTTAGAGAAGATTAGGAACATGATGTGGCCCCATCCGGTAAAGAGGACCACCCTCATGTTCTCTTAAACATATTTAATTTCAATTGGTGTATTAATTAATCTAACCTTTCGTGTTTCAACTGCAGATCAGGATTTAGAGGGTGTTCAACATGTTGAGCATGAGTCTATAACAAAAGTTCAGGAACATGATGTGGACCCATCAGGTAAAGAGAACCACTCTAATGTTCTTTTAATTAATGAAATACTTGTAACAATAATAATAAAACATATCAGTTTAACATTTCTTTCTTATTGCAGCAGATCCCCCCTTGAAGCGGTGTCCACGTCATGAGTAGACGACTACACATACATTAAGATCCAGCAGGGGCACAAGAAACCAGGGGAAACATTGATTTAGAAAATGATACTCTACTTCAACTTTAATAGCTAAAAGAAACAAAAAAAAAGTGATTGTAATCATATCATGACAACCATATTTTTGATAATATGTAAAAATTAAAGAATGAATGTTATATTAATGAATGCTATTAATGGATGAATGAAAGAAATGTTATATGTTATTAATGGATGGAAATTATTGAATGATTATATGTATGGGTATGGGGAATTGAGAGTGATGTGAAGGGGGGGGAGGGGTCAAATGAGCTTCCACCGTCATGTGGTTGGCCCTGTTAAGTAGAGAATATTAAACTATTCTCGAAACAAAGAGAAGCTCAATAAGGTAATACACTTTTCAATATAAGAAATGCATCGTTTGAAGCATCAAACCAATATGCAGTCTGTATGTATGATCAGTCGTTAGTCTCTGCAATGGTACACTTCCACGAATATTTTTTTAAAAGAAAAAACTTGATTCTTCATCGCAATTTCGACAAAAACCACCGACGAAAACCACCGATGAATCAAAAAAAAGGCTCGACGAAGTTGCTATAGCTGCGACGAATCTTTCGTTGTAACTCCCTGCCCATTTGGTCACAATTTCAATGATCTTTCGGTGTTGCTACCATGCTACTCACTGCCCATTTCATCGCACTTTCGACGCACTTTTGGTGTTCTTCCGACGCTACTCCTTGCTAATTTTGTCGCAAAGTCGATGAACTCTTGGTGTTGTTTCGACGCTACTACTTGCCTATTTCATCGCACATTCGATGAACTTTTGGTGTTGTTTCGACACTACTCCATGCCCATTTCATTGCAATGGCGACGAACATCTACTATTGTTTCGACGCTACTACTTGCCCATTTTGTCAAACTGGCGACGAACTTCTGGTGTAATTTGTCAGTGGATACACAAAGTTTTCATCGATATTCTGACAAAATCCTGAGGTATTTCATGATGTCGTCGACCGACGATTCTTCGTCGTTATTTTGACGTTTAATTCATTGTCGACCTTTCGACAAAAAAATAGCGACGAAAATATTTTCTCCATTGCGTCGCTCTTCCGACAAAGACTTTTCGAATGACCGACGAACGGCCGTCGGAAAATGGTGTGAAATTCAGTAGTGAGATATGCAAGATGCACTCTCTATGATGGCATTTGTTTGTAGCATGGACGAAGATAAATGGGTGTAGGAATTTCAACTGGGTTTGGGTTTTTAGTTGCGTAGGCAATAGTCCTTGTTTTGGTATGACTTTGCAGGAGTCATCTACCATGAAATGATGAGCTAAATCAAGGAGTACTACATGTAGTGTAAGTTCAAGTTTCCTTCTTTCCTTGCTCATATGTTTTTATATTAGAACCCTAACTTTTTCAACAAAAGGATGTCGTTATCTATTTTTATTGAGACAGAGCCAAAAAGCCAATTTTTGTATGGACTCCTCTCCTTTCCACAACACATGATTATTATGCATTTTCAAAAAAAATCTTAACTGCGATTCTACGAGACTTGAGTAAGGATGGTAGTCTTTATCGGCTTTCCATCGACCAAATGGGGTGGATGCAGGGTTTCACTCCTAAATGCAACTGGTTCCTCAGGATGGATTTTACATTTATTCGCATGTGTGGCTTTACCTAGGAGTCATTCTGACTCCCAAAGTGCATCACAGATAGGATATTGGCCGTTGAGATTTTCTGGCAGATGGCAGTTATTGACAATAAATTTTTTGGAGGAAAGGGAAAGAGAGGATTTTTCAAATTCCCACTAACCTTCAAATGGGTGGTAATGGCGAAAAAGTAGAGGCATAAGCTATTTGAAGAAAATCTAGCTCATTTGGGGTTAGTGTTGATCTACGAAAAATGGTAGTACAACCCCTTCAATGACTTAGGAAACACATTCATCAAGGTAACCCAGATCCCCGGCCTTATTGGGAAAAATGACGGAGTCCCCTAGAGGACTAGGATGATCTATTGGTGGACCTAGCTCATATTCCTACAAAGGATACAAGACCTCCATGGCTCAAGTTCTATTTTCCTTTAGCGAAGTATGATGAGAAGCACCAAATAGGGGGTTCCCTTCACAATGATTTAGTAATAAATTTTAACTGGAGCAAAGAAAGGATTAAAGATTTTTGGATTTATCACCAAGAAATAAAACCCCTTGATGCCCCTTATTAGGACATAGAGTCGGATGACAAATTTAATAAGCTGTGGAATGATGAGCATGAAGATACTGATGAAAGTAGTGATAAAGATATTGACCCGGATGAGGCTAGAACGTATACAGGGAAGGGAAAGGAGAAGGAAAAAAAGGTCCAGAATAACCCTATAGCAATGGTCGGAGGCTATAGAGGTGGAAGACTCGCCACCCAACAAAAGGCAGTGCATGGATACAACTCCTAGAGAGGTTTCGCAGGAGCCAGTAACAAACCAAGAGCCTACAATGAGCATGAAGCCAGTGACAAGAAAAAAACCGCAATCATCTGCACCACAGGTATTTTTTTCTCCCTCTTCTCTTGCTTCACAATATTTGGTGCCTTTGGTGTCCTCCGCATTTCCCATCACTTCAAGTGTAGGCCCTTCTTTTTCTGCTTCTACTGCAATAGTTGCTAGAGGTTTATCCTAATTCTCCCAGGTGAGACCATTTTCCTTTACTCCTTTGTGGAGCTTTTCACCTTTCACTAAAGCCCAATCCACATCCTCTATCGCTTCACCTTTTTCCTCTGCAGCCACCATTGATCCCCTCCTTTCTACTACTGTGTCAGCCCCGACCCAGTCTGTCCAACAAATGGAATCCACCATGACTCCACTTTACCACCACACCTAATGAGTCCTCCTATTGGTTCACATATTGGGCTTTGGAATATTCCTCCATTCTCCCCACAAACCATCTCTCTTTTGAAGAAAAAATCACCTAGAACCACTATCCTCTCATTCCCTTTTGCTCTTCCTCTTGATGCACCTTTTGTAGGTGAGCTCATTAAGTCACCTACAAAATTCTTGTCAGAAGGCGATAAAAAAAAATAAGCACAGGATATCAGGATCCAGAAGCAAAAGGCCAAGGATGCTAAAAGGCCAACTGAGCCAAAGGTACGGACTATTTTCAATGAGGCTCAGCAATCACTGCATTTTGTAACCATGTATCCAACCATCATCAAACCACAAGGAGAGATGCAGCCCGATGATTACAACCTCTATGCTATGGGACTCAATCTGAGCATAGCCCAATTGCAAAATAAAGTTGAGCTCATGGAGGAAACACAATGAGTGGTGACCACCAACTTCCTCAAGTCCAGTCGCCAGCTGAAGAAGAAAGAGGAAGAGATGAAAATTGTCAAGGAAAGAGTCGAGGTCCTACTAGCGAAGGACAAGGAAAAGGATGCAGAAATTGCACACTTATCACAACAAGTGTAGACATAGCAAGATAAACTCTGGGAGTAACTTGCAAAGTTCTAATCTTATGATCCTAATCTAGTCGTCGAGCTACAACAGAAGAACCAAGAATTGCAGGATTAGTTGGCTTGTCGAAAGAGGAGATGCAATGAAGAAATGAGGAGTTTGAGCTCAACACTCTCAATTAGAGAGAGCAATGCAGCAGAAGAACATAGACTTTAAGGATGAATAGGCTCAATTGGAGAATAAAGTCCAGGAGATGAAGTCTTCCCTTGAAAGGGAGTCAACAAACAAAATCCGGGTCAAAGAAAACTAGCTTGCCAAATTGAGGAACCTGTAAGAACAACTTTCTGTCGTAAACCAAAAGATTGCAGAATTGACACAGGATGTTGGTTCAAGAGATGCGGAGATCATCTCTTTGAAGAATCTTTCCCAACCCCCTACTACCCAATCAGACCTCCTTCAAGCAGCCCAGCGGCTATATGTCTCATATTAGAAAAAGGTTAAGGCCTTCTTCCTGACTCTTCAGCCGACACTCCAATTTATGGTGGAAGCAAAAAATTTAGGCAGGGAAGTTCATGGAACTATTGAGCAGTTCCCATAATTCATCATGGAGAATGTTTTTAAGGTAAAAAGATTGTTGAATAAGCTATACAAAGTGTCAGATGAGGACATAGCGAGCACGGGAATCAGGGACCACAAGTTGGCTTCCAAAACAGCAAAGGAGTTCATCAACTGTCACGCAACCATCCTCCATGCGAGTGAGTGCACTGCTACACTAGGCCAAACCATGAACAACATGCAGGTGAATTTCTCCCAGCTAACTCAGATGGGCTTACCCTCCCCATTTCTTTCTAATGACTTGGTGGCCACAACGGAGCAGATTGCAGTGAAGATTGAAGAAAAGCAACAAGACACATCCACTTTTTAGAGCTTTAGTTAGCCACCTATTGTACAGGATATTGAGGGTGTCACTCATCGTATTGTGTGGTTGCTCTTTCAACTTGAGTCTGAGGCCAGTATATCCACAACACTACCATACAAAGAAACAATCAATCTACACGGAGCGCAAGAGAATTTGTGTGACATATCAATGCCATCCAAGGCCGACTGGTTGCCTCTACATACCACTCTCTCCAAGCTCTGATTGCATCACCCAATGGAAAAGGCTCTAGTCTACAAACCAAAATTTTTTGGGTTCCTCATTCCGCAGGTGAAACGCCCCTGGTAGTCACCAAAAGCTCTGAATATATAATTTATCAAGCTCCCTTCAGGTTATTCTTATTTTGATAAGTCTAGCCTGCGCTCCATATATTCCTGACCCCTTTTTGAAAAGCTTCACATGTTATCACCACGTGTCCACCAGACACTCTCCGCAAGGATTTCTTCCTTTACTCCTCTTCCGGCCCTGACATGCTTCCATGTGTCAACAGCACGGGCACTTGAAGACCGCTTCCTATCACTTCCCTATCAGGACCCGTCTGAGTTCCATGTAGCATCAATCTACATACACTTTTTTGGAAAACCCCACAGTCAGTGCTGGTAGTGGAGACTACCTCCATGTGTCTTCACCGTGGGATATTTTGATTGCAAAGAGGAGGAATGAACAAAAGGCCCTAACTTATCACCACATGTCTCCTCTGTGGGGTTTCCATCGAAGGGAAGGAAGGAACAAGCAATGAGCCCTGCCATGTTGCCATGTGTCCTAATTGCCTTCATGATGAAGCAACACATGTCTACACAAGGTTTTTTTGGGGCCACTGCCATCATTCACAGGGGATGCATATGGCTTGAGGATGACTGCGTTCTATGGCTTAAATCTTTTCTGTTGCAATGGCCATAAGAAATCATTGCTCTGGGAATCATTGCTCATAATGTAGGAATATTTTCTGTTATTGGCCCACTAGGTGATGGGATTATTTTCTATACATATTGCTTCTTCCTTCCGAAAATGAGTTTGGAAGATATAGAAAAAAATGGTGAAAGACACTAGGCCTTTTTGTATTGTTTTAGATTATTGCATGAGACTCACATACTATGCCATTGTTTGGCCTTTCTGTTTTCTTAAGCTACTTGACAAAACATTATACTGTGCCATTATTATATTGAGTTATTTATTTGTAGAAATTCTATGATTTCAATACAAGTTTGTTGATTTAGACCATGTCTTTGACTCTTCTTTTCAGTATATGTATATGGAAATTATTTTATTTTATTAGATAAATTGTTCAATTTTTCATCTTTGATTTATGTTATTATGGGACTTAGCAGATTGTTGAGCGGGCTCTTAAATCACATCCCAAAGATAGATTTACCGTGCCTAAATCTACATCTTGGCCCATCGCCTTAATTAGATCTTTATTTTTTATGTTTGCTTCCTTTTCCCATTCCAAATCCCCAAATATAGAAGAATCTGGCTTCTTTAAAAACCTGGAGATCACTCAATTTAGTGCAATTGGTCCCCCCATTAACTGAGTTTCCCATAAGGTTGTTACCTTGTCAAATTTTGGCATCAACAAAAGGATAGTTAAAGCTTCTCCTTTTCCACCTTAACAAATAGTGACTGCTTAAATTACCACACACTAGTTTTTGGAAGAAGTATATGTGTCCTCAAAAAATAAAATGAAAATATCTTGAGGCATGAACCTTTTAAAATATCCAAACCCCAACCAAGATGAAATTAGCCTGCAATAAAGAGTCATTAGGGGTTCTTGATCCACCCTATAGCCAAGACAATTGTTGCATTTATAAGGTTCTATGATAATGTGAAAATATAACTTCCTTGAATTGACAACTTAATGAATAATCATCCAAAATTCTCAATAGTTTCCAATTATATAATGAACCTTCTTTAGTATAGTAATCGCTATGAAAGAGACCCCCTCAATAACTAGTTGTTGAACATCTAAAGATAATATCAATGCAATCCCCACAATATCTCATTCCAACTCAAATTCATTATTAGTCTGATCTTTGAAGAAGAGAGAACCTCCCTAGATCAAACTACCAACTTCCTTAGAATAACACCCACAACCACTCTTCTCGGGTCATTGCAAGAAGCCCCTTTAAATTTGAGCTTTGTGAATCCAAGAAAGGGGGACACCAATGCACCTTCTCATAGTCTCCTTGCCTCTCATTTCCTAAAAGACATTTTTCCAAATCCGAGTCTTTTGAACCTTGAATGGTGATATTTTTTCATTACTTTATTTTTAATCAAAAAATTGTGGGGTCAATTTAATTAGTATAATATACTTATTTCGTTATTTAAATTTGAATGGATACAATCATCTTAAATAAAAATTTACTTTAAAAACCACTCTATAAATACATTAAAATAGAGAGAATATTTCCTTGTTTATGGGGTTTCTCAAGTTCATCTAATTATCAATATGAAAGTTGATTACCATTGGGTGCTTCCTGATGTAGAATGGAGTAAAGTAAAATTTGATGGTGCATCCCATGGAAACCCAGGGAAATATGGAGCAGGTTGTGTGGTTAGAGATAATAAGGGAAGTATATTTCCCCTGACAAAAAAAAAATTACAAAGGTGTTGGAATTGGTTGTCATTGATGTTGAAGGAAGAATGAGCAAATTGTTGAAAATTTGGCATTGATGTTAAAGTAGCAAGGTGTAAATGTTGTCATCATTCACTGAAACATTTAAGGAAAGTTAGATTAGTTTTATAAGAAAAAATGGATCCATTTTTTGAAGGATCACATTAGAGTTTAAGAATTCTTATTTAATAAGACATCTCTATCATGGTCGACTACTCTAAGGTGACGGATCTTAAAGTTTAAATTAAAGATTTAAACTTTGATATAATAGGGAAAAATTGTTTGAAGATTCTATAGGTGGTTGACTACTCTTAAAGAAAACACCAAGATAATGGCTTGATAGGGTTGACTAATATAGTGTGACCAGTTTTAAAAGACAACAAACATGGATTAGATATGGCCGACTAAAAGACTATGTGGACGATTAGTTTTGAAGAAAAGATGATATAGTAGTGATACATCAGAGAAGAGTAAAGAATGCAACATTTCCTTATTGAAGATATATTAATAGAAGTGCAAGGATTATATATTGATAAAAGACATCAATAAAGATAATTGATAAAAGAAGTTGTGATTACTGTTCGGGGAGCAATGATTTAATAAAAGATATAATAAGTGAAAAATTCCATATAAGACAAAAATGATAAAAAAAATTCCATATAAGACAAAATGCATAGAATAAAAATTATATAAGACAAAATTATATGAGACAAATTCCATATAAGACAAAATGCATAGAAGACAAATTACAAAAATCAACGATCATGTTTTAAGGCAGAAATTAATAACAACGATTTCATGCCATAAGGAAAAGACAAGTTATTATGATTTAGTTTTTAAAAGTTTTGATTTGTTATGAAAGAGCAATGATTAGAGCCTCTAAGGTATTGATTTCATACATGATAAAAGGTAGAAATTAATACTGATTCATTATGTGGTAATTACATTATAAAAGGTAGTGGTCATACCTAACAAAGGGTTACGATTAGTTCAATAATAAAAAATCATGTTTGTTTGGAAGGTTATCACCTTTCATAAAGGGTGTCTCTATTCATAGGAATATGAAGATATATATTGGCATAAGAAATGTGTGAAAGAAGTGAGTGAGTAAATGGATTAAAAAAATATTATTCAAATTTTGATAAGAGTAGATCTAGTGTGAAGTAAAGATAAAATATAAATATCTACAAATCTTCAAATGAAAAAATGAGAAGAAGAAGATCGTTGTAAAATATATATACAGATTTGAAGAAAAATATATAAGAAGAAATATCAATAAGAAAGTGTAGAATTATAGGAAGAAATATCAATGATGAAGTATGGAATGATATGAAAGATACGAAGATATAAATAAAGTTATGGAATATGGAGAAAGTGTATGTGTGCAAGATCAAAAGACATATCTGATATACACCAACGGGTTGATGAGAAGGTGTGTTGTGGAGTAAAAGATAATAAACATATCTATAAGAAATATGGGCAGTCATGAAAATTTTCTATACATGAATAATATTGTTTCTATATTCCACCCACTCACATTCTTGTTCAATACATATTTATAGGAGTATTATCTCCTATTTATAGGAGAACTAGTATAACCTCCTATAATCACTCCTTTACTTAGACAAGTTGTTCTAACAACTTGTAATACAATCATGTATAACCAAATATAATAATATTTTAATAAATCATACTAACAATAATATTAAGTTGTTTCTCAACAACTTAATATTTGTCACACATACTTATAATGCTAATTTAAACATGTGAATACTAATATCTAACATCTCCCCTTAGTGTGAACATGGGGAGAAAGAACATCACACAAGTTGGAAATATAATTGTATGCATATGCATACTATAGGTTTGCATACTGCTATCTAGATCTTGTTGTACATGATCACCTACATACGAGACCTTATCCCACTTTCACTTCCAGTGAACTCATCACCGATAGACCACACTTCCAAGAAGTTTGACAGTCAAAGGATCTTTGTAGCTAGCTGCTCTCCTATACAACTATTTACAATATTGATGATGTTCATATTGTCCTCCTTTCAAACTTTAACACTTTCAAATATAGTAAGCCCAACTCTTTATGGCTCGTGATCTTGATTCAAACAAAATACACCTCTCATCAACCTTTCATGGTTTTCACACAGGTTTACCACAAACTTGGACACAAACAAGAACACACTCATCTATTCACCTCACATGGAAATTCTGGATTACCACTAACCATTTCAAGATCCATGAACTACATTACACTAGTACTTTTGTTCAATACAATATTTTACACCATGAGGTTACATAAGGGAATAACACACATGTGAATATTAATAGAAATATTGTTGATTGTGGCAATTGATCTCCAACAACATAGAAAATTATCACTGCCACACAATAGAAGCAAAACACCACCAAAACTGATAATTGGCCTCGTTGTTGGTGACTGATGAGAGGTCGCTTAGTGTCCTCCAACCGCTTGTGCCTTCATCCTCCAGTTAATTTTCTACTTAGAAAATTTTGGATTGAAACTCAATTTGCAAAATCCCCTCCCAAAAGATGAACACCACATACAATCGATAATGCGCCCTATTACAATTGAAGCAATTTTTTTTTTATAATTTTTGGACACTTTTGAAATTTGGATAGACATACTTTTAATGACATGATAATTTATGGCTTATAAAATGGACCTTATTTTATAGAAAATAATATAACTTGACTCAATCATACTTAGAGACACTAAAATGATAATAACTAATAATGACAATCTATCATTATGAAACTACTAAAAACTTAAGTTCGAGCTAAAATCTATAATTTGACACCTTTAGATTTAGATTGAGAATGGACCACCGCACTTTTTGGATGTTCTAGTTGCTTTAGCTAAATTAACACTTATTTTCCACTGCCAAGAACTCTACTAGGATGATCTACAAACGATATTTTTTTATAGAATGCAGTATGTGGCACTTGAGATCCAAATTTATTTCACCAATGTAGGAGACAAAAGATTGGGTTGCTCTTTAGGATCCCTCTCCTCTTTACAATCCCCAAACATATAAAACACACAAACTAAATCTAACACCCACAAGGCTTGGCAAGATAAACATGGACAAATATGCCATGGACATTCATAAGAGCCTCTAGCACACCATAAAAGTACCATGAGGAATAAAAGTCTAGTGTATCCTTAAATTCATGAAGATGTATCCAGACGCAGATATGTTACCTTATGATGCTTGCATACCTCTATATTATGTTCGCAAGAAAGATAAAAGTGGCAAGAAACAATAGAATCCTTCTTCCATGTTGTCAAAGAATTTTAATCTTCACCAAATAGAAATCAAACGCCCAACCAACAAAGACTTAGCGCTAGAAATAAAGACTTTCACTAGAAGACTTGAACTAGAATCATTTTTTTTTTCTTTTGCAATGTTAAAGCTCTGCTCTAATCTCCACCCTTCTAGCATTCTCTCCCCTCTCAAGGTCTTCCACTTACCTCTAACAATTTATGATTATTGGATTATGATATAGCAATCCACCTTATCAATAAAAAGCTCACACTCTCTTCAAATGTAAACCAAATGTAATAAGAACATTCTAGATCAAATTATATTTGTCTATGCCTTTGTTGGCTCTACAAACTCAGGCTATTAGAAAATCTATGCAATGCATGCAACCTTCTGGAACATGTTAGAGCCAAAGCTTTGCTCTAGATATTCCAATAATACAAGATACAATATGATCACTCTTGAATATCAAAGTTCAATGAAATTATCAATGCTCTAATACCATATAAGAAATATGGGTAGTCATAAAAAAAAATCTATACAAAATAATATTGTTTCTATATTCAACCCACTCACATGTTCTCATTCAATACATATTTATAGGAGTATTATCTCCTAAATTATAGGAGAACTATTATAACCTCCTATAACCACTCCTTAGACAAGTTATTCTAACAACTTGTAGTACAATCCCATATAGCCAAATACAATAATATTTTAATAAACCATACTAACAATAATATTAAGTTGTTTCTCAACAACTTAATATTTGTTACACATGCTTATAATGTTAATTTAAACATGTGAACACTAATCTCTAACGATATCATATACACCAGCAAATAAAGAGCAAGTATTAAGAGGATTGTTGGCATATTTATGGGAGATTTATGATCAGCATAATAATAGATTGGATAAAGAAGAGAGTGAGAAATCTCATAAGATATTTGTGATCAAAATTTTTCCAAGATTTTTAATCAATTTTTAGAAAATTTGTAATTAAAATTATTGTAGATTGGTGATCAAAGTCATAGAAAATTTTAGAAGAGTACTCCATATTGAATAAGGGGTTGGTGCCTCTAGTGAGTTGGTGCTCAAAAATTGAATGAGGGGTTGGTGCCTCTAGTGGGTTGGTTATAAAAAATTAAATAAGGTGTTGGTGCCTCTAGAATTTGTAAAAAGAAGTTGAATCAAACCAATATTTTTGTCATGGTTTTCTCTCATAAGGGTTTCCACATAAATATCATGTGTTATTGTGTTCTTCTCAAGTGCATAATTATTGATATTAAGTAAATGATGTTATTGTTATTGATCAATTTTTAAATTGGTAAAAGATTGTATTATATTGATTCAACCCACCCTCTTAGTATAATTGTGTGCTCATCAATTGGTATCAGAGTGGGTTCCTTCGAATTAGCCTAACTGTTAGAAGGTAGATTTTGGAAGCACAAATGGAAAGAAGAAAAGGAAATAATGGAAAAGGAAATATCAAGAAAGGTATTGATGTCAAAACACAAAATTCAAGTAATGCACAATAGTGTGTCTCACTTTTGGGACATGCTGATTTTTTCCTGAAATCATTTTTTAGAAAAACTAATGATTTAAGCCTTGAGAGGTTCCATATAAGGGTTTTAATTGAAGAGGGATAGATAAGACCCCCTTAGATCAAATCCCCTTAGATAGAACCCCTCTAATATTAAATTATACCCACAATGGACAATTTCAAGAAGTCCTTTCTTTTGAGGCAAGTGCATACATACAAGTTCAAGAGTACCTTTTATGGCTATTACTACTCATGCAATCATTTTGGACATAAGGAAAGAGAGTGTAGAACACAAGTGAGATATAATGATAGATGGAACAAAAATAAAAATCTGAATAGGTGGACAAGTAGAAACTACAATAAATATGTTCCTCTAGTGAATTATAAGGTTATATGCTATAAATGCAATAACTATGGACATATTGCACAATATTGTAGAAGTGGCTTTGTGAAACCACCGAGATAGTAGAAGATGAAGGACACCATGTGTTGATGTGGATTTTAGTCACACATAACACAAATAAAATTCACAAAGAAATTTACCTCTCTTGAAAGAAAATCAAATTCTAAGATAGAATTTAATCATCCCAAGGCTCCATTAGTCGGGTCTTGACTATGCAATTTTTACTCAAAGTTCATTGTGAAATTGTTTTTACAAAGGGACTTACACACTAGATCTATAAGAATGGTTAGATTCTAAAGATAATTGTTCAATTCACAAAATCAACCTTAATTTGTGTTTTAAGATCTTTAATCTTTTAATCTGATTATATTTATTTATTGCAGAACACTTTCATCATCAAATTTATTATTTACAATGCTTCAAATTTTATGAATACGAAATAGTTACAAGAATATTTCATGAATTCAAAAATTTTGCAAAGACTAAACAAATTTTACATAAATTTCTCTATAACCTCATGGAAATGAAAGATTTATAATAATACTCCATGCATTCATCATTTTTGAAACATTTTTTGAAAATATTAAACATCTACTTCTAAAATAAAGCATTAAAATCTTAAATTTTACAGATTCTTCTAGTTATTATCCACGCATGCCCCAAGAAACAAACTAAATCAAAGAAACCCACTCTATACTTCACCAATTTGCTTCATATCTAGGCATAGAATGATGCAATAATTTTAAAGAAACATAAGATCATTTTCCACTGGATAGTGTCAGTATGCACCCAAATTTGATGCAACACACAAGATTTTTTGATAGGAACAAACAATTATCTATGTATGATTTCGTATTAGGAAATAGCTTTGAATTGGTTTTGATATTAATTAGCTTCAACTGGAACATACAAGTTTTTAAGTTGGAATGGAACAAAAAACAAGAAAAAGAAAAAAAAAATTTAAAAATTAGATCTTTGGAATCCACAAATTCTAAACTTGTGTAAAATGAATAACATTTTTCCTTTTATAAAACAAAAGGCCTCATAAAATAAATTACAAAATCATCAATGGTCAAGATTCATCCTCCAAAATAAACGGTAGCAGATTAAACTCATCACATGGGTGATGTCAGCAAGTAATATTGTTAGCAGTCATTTGAATTATCTACAAAATGAACAATTGAACTTTATCAAATATCAAGTCATTTGTAAAATTAATTGACATGTTTATTTAATTCATAACTTTAGAATTAAGTTTACAAATGCATTAATATTTTCCAAACACCAAATAAGTTCAATTTTAAGTCATATTCTATTTAAGGACTGGAAAAACACATTTACTAAATATATCCTTTAGTTTCCAAAATAAATTAATAGAATAAAATAATTATAAAAAGATGCGGAATAGAGGAATGATTAAATTACTTTCAACACTATATTCAAATGGAATAACATGCATCATTGAATTAAAACAAGGTTGTGCCTTCACTAGATTTAGCCATGTAGGCTTACACAAGATTTATCATCTTAGCAATACATGTAAATTCAAATACTGTAATGTAAATTAAGGAAATAGCAAGATCATAAATGCATCCACAAAAGAGCCATAACACAAAGAATTTCATGAGTGGAAAACCCTCATAGGGATGAAAAACCACTCGTAAAAGTGCCTCATTGGCTACAAAATCTCAATGGTTACAAGATGCCTCACCAGAAATGATCATATTGCCTCATTGACATGAATATCACACATATCAAGGAGCATGAGGAAGTTCTTTTACAAGTCACATAAGTCTACAAGCAACATTTTCAAGTTTCACCAATGCATCATCCTTGCATGTGAAATTAAGGTAATGCCAACACTATCATGAATCGCTCCCAAGTGGTAGGATGGAGAGCTCTGTAGCGTGAGCTAGGGCTGTCGAGCCCTAGTTTTGTTTGTTCTTTCCTGTGCATGCGCAGTTTGGGAGGGGGGGCGTTGAAGGTGTTTGGGGGCGTTGGGTTCATTTTCTGCGTGGAAGGTTCTTCCTTTTCCCTCTGTGAGGGATTTTCTCCTTGTTTGGCTCATTTACTAGCCTTGCGTGGCCGCTGGTGCTGCGTGGGAGTGGTGTGAGTGTGGGGTTGCGCTTTGCCTTGGTGAGGCGTGGGTGTGTGTTGTTCCTGAGCAGTGGTTTTGGTGAGGGGTGGGGTGAGGTTTGGCGTGTTTTGGTGAAGCTTTGGGTTTTGTCCGGTGTTTGCTACTGTGGGTTGTGGTTGTAGCAGGTGGGGTTTGTCATTTCCTTTGTGTGGGGTCTTGTTTGCTCCCCCGGCTTTGTGGTGTGCATGTCCATGTAGGGGCTTTCTTCATGGCTATGTTTCATGGGGAACCTTCTAGGGCTAGCCACAAATTGGACTTTCATTTAGCTTTCGGATAGAAGTCTCCATTGCTGGAGGCACGAATCTTTGATAATAACCTTTTTGCATTGGATCAAGAGATGTATGGTTCTGGATGGTCTGGTGGGTCCAAGATCGTGAAGATCAATGGGTGCCTGGAAAGATGTAAAGAGAGACCAAAATTGGTTATTCCGGTGGAGATGTTGGCTGATGACATTGAATATTATTCGAAGCACTCTATTTATTGTAAATTATTGGGCCTCAGAGTGTCGCTGCAACTTTTGGAATCATGGGCTTAGAGGACTTGGATGCCGGAAGGGGAAATGGAGATTAGGCTTCTGGAAAATAATTATTTTATGGTTTCCTTTGATTGCATGGCTGATCGGAATAGGATTTTTGAGGGGGGGCCTTATTTCTTGAATCAAGTGGGTTTGTTTCTGAAGTTGTGGCATGCCAGATTCAATCCAATGGAGGAACTTCCAAATAGGGTTCCTATGTGGGTGCGGTTGCCGTGGTTCCCAGTTGAATGCTGGTGTGAGGATGTTTTGTTGCTGGTGGCTTCCATGCTTGGTAAGCCAATTGGTTCATCTCAACAAACACAGTTTAAAAAGGTAATGAATTTTTCCCGCGTATGTGTGGAAATTTATTTAAGTAAACCATTGCTAGACTCTATGGAAGTGAGTGCAGGAGCTCATACATGGGTGCAACAGTTAGATTATGAAACTCTTCCTTTTCGGTGTCATCTCTATCATGAGTATGGACACTTGTAGTGTAGATTCCCTCGATCTAAGCCTACAGGTTCTCAGCTTTCACATGCTCCTCGTAATCAGCCCAGTGTTGAAAAGGGGAAGGAACCTATTCAGAGTGAGAGTCCTGTTGGGGATGGCTTTATTCCAGTTAGGACCTGCAATAAGAACCATGGGAAGAAGCGTTCCTTGATGGAAAGGCAAGAAGATGAGACCTTTAATAGGTTTGAGGTGTTGGATGAGCTCAACCAATAGGAAGTAAGTCCAGGGTTGATGAATTTTGATCAGGACCATATGGATGCTAGGAAGGAGGGAGATCCTTTGACAGTTGTGTAGGGTATGCAGGAGTCAAGTGGTGGGAAAATGGATATGGACCAACAGTTGATTGTTCAGGTTGAACTGGCTACTGTTACTGATACGGTGAAGAACGAAGGGGGTGGATCTCCTTTGGCTCAGCCTGGTGGTGAGGAGACTAGAAAGAGTTCTTTGTCTTCTTCTCGGATGGGTATTCAACAAAACGAACCTAAGAAGGGGGTTGGTGAGAGAAACATCAAGGTGGGAAGGAAGAAGGATATGAAAAAGATCAAGTCAACTAGGGAGACTTTGGTGGAATCAAGGGTTGTCAAGACCTTGGATATGTATTTCTCATGTCCCTAGAAATGATAGTTCTTTCATGGAATGTAAGGGGCTTGAACAGTGGCCCTCGACAAAAAGTTGTTTGGATTTGGTCAGGAGTCACTCTCTAGATATTATTTTTCTTCAGGAGACTAAGTTATCCGTGGAAAGTATGTTGAATCCGGTGCCTAAGTTATGGAAGTTTGGTGAGGGTCAATGTGTGGGAGCTCATGGTGCATCTGGGGGAGTGGCTTGCCTTTGGAACCCCGTAGGGTTTGTCTACTCTGGTGGATATCCTCTAGATCTTCGATTTCCATGATGGCTTCCTCTTTTTTAACTAGGGAATGTATTCTTCTCTCTAATGTGTATGCTCCTATTGATCTGCATGGTAAACATCAGCTTTGGTCTCATATTCAATGTGTTCACAGCATAGCCCCTTTCCATCCTTGGGTTTTGGCTGGGGTCTTTAATGCTATTGTGGACTTGTCAGAGAAAAGGGGTGGGATTGCTAGGTTGGATCCTTCAGCTTTTCTTTTCAGGGATAATATCTCTAGATTAAATCTGGTGGATGTTCATCTTGGGAATGGTTGTTTTACTTGGAATAATAGGAGGATGGGTGAGGATTGTGTGACTGAAAGGTTGGATAGGTTCTTGGTATCATGCTATTGGGTTGGTGGTGTGTGGTCTACGTTCTCGGGAATTTTGGATTGGAGGGGTTCTGACCATTGGCCTATCAAGCTTAGCATCATTTCGGCTCAGAGGTTTTGTCCTCCCTCTTTCAAGTTTCAGCTTATGTGGCTTCATGAACCTACTCTCTATGAGTAGGTGGCTATTTGGTGGAGGGATGGTAGACCAAATTTTGGTACTGCAATGTACTCCTTGGTCAAGCTTCTCCATTTCATCAAGTATTAGCTCAAGAGGTGGAATCAATGATGTTTTGGTAATATTTTCCATGATAGGGTTGTTGCTTAGGATAAATTGAATAGTATTATGTGGGAGATTTGGGAGAAGGGAGTTACTGAGGTTCTTTTGAAAGAGGAGGCTAGTGCTTTGAAAGTGGTGGAGTGTGAGCTTCGAGAGGAGATTTTTTTGGAAGCAAAAGGCTCAGGTGGATTGGTTGAAAGAAGGGGATAAAAATACAATGTTTTTCTTTAATTTAGTGAAGGCTAGGAGGAATGGTAATTCCATTTATGTCCTGGTGAATGATAGGGGGGACCAGCTTGTTTCTTTTCAGGAGATTGCAACTGAAGCTTCATGGTATTTTGAGAGTCTATTTAGGGAGGAGGTGCACGAGGGCTCGACTCATGAAGAGCATGTACTTTCTTGCATTCCTTGGTTGGTTTTCGGGGAGGCGAATGAGGATTTGATGAGAGAGATCTATCTAGCTGAATTAGAGGAGATTGTTTTTAAGATGAAGAAAGGAAAAGCTCCAGGCCCTGATGGTTTCCCTATTGAATTTTTTCAGGAATTTTGGGAGATCATTAAGTTGGATCTTTTGGTGGTTGTGCAAGAGTCCCAAAAGAATAAACAGATGTTGAGAGCTCTTAATTCTACCTTCATTGCTCTAATTCCCAAATGTGAGGGGGTGGATCGGCTTACTTAGTTCTGGCCAATCTCCCTTTGCAATGTTGCTTATAAGATCATTTTGAAGTTAATGGCTGAGAGGTTGAAGAAATGGCTTTTAGTTTTGATCTCGGAGGAGCAGAGTGGCTTTATAGCTAGGCGGCAGATTTTGGACGGGGTTGTTATTGCTACTAAGACCATTCACTCCATGGATGCCTCTTGGGCGAAGTTGATGTTTATTAAGTTAGATATGGCTAAGGCTTATGATAGGGTCAGGTGGCCCTTCCTCAGAAATATCATGGGTGCCTTTGGGTTTTGTGCTGATTGGATTCAGTGGGTCTTGAGTTGTGTTACTTATGTGTCTTTCTCTATGTTGATTAATGGAGATCACTCTGATTTGTTCGGGGCCTCCAGAGGTTTACGCCAAGGGGACCCCCTTTCTCCGTATCTTTTTCTACTGGTTGCTGAAGGCCTTGGATGCTTGTTCAAAAGAAATGTGGAATTTGGTAACATTCTGAGATGGCGTTGGGGTGGAGATTTTCCCCCGCAATCTCATTTGTAGTTTTTTGATGACATTGCATTGATGGGGGTGGCTACTATTAGGGAGGCTACTTTTTTGAGACAGTTGTTGGATGTGTACCTTGTGGCTTTAGGGCAATTGATTAATGAAGATAAGTCATCCATTTTTTCTTTAATACACTTGCCTCCATTCAGAGAAGAATTGTTAATATTTTGAGGTTTCAGATTAGGGCTCTTCCGTTTATGTATCTTGGTTTTCCTTTCTCTGTTGGGCGTCTTCCTAAGATTTCATGGCAGAATATTCTAGATAAATTTCAAGTGAAAGTTAATCTTTGGACTCATAGATGGCTATCTTTTGCGGGTTGGGTTCAACTTATAAAATCTATGGTACATGCCCTCCCTATTTACATATGTATGTTGCAGGTTGCGCCAATGGGGTTTCTTAAGGAGTTGGACTCTCTTGAGAGACAATTTTTGTGGGCCGGTTGCTTGTCGTCCTCTAAGTGGAGCTTGGTCAGTTGGGAGGATGTTTGTTGTCCTAAGAAATTTGGTGGTTTGGGCCTTCGACAATCTTCTTTATTTTGTGAGGTGGTGGATGCTAAGTTATTTTTGAGATGGTGTGTGGAGCAAGATTAGTTGTGGTCCAAGATTCTCTCTCATAAGTATTTTCTAGGATGCTCTTCGACAAGACCTCCCTAGGTACCCTGTTGAAGGGAAAGGTTTTGTGATTTGGTGTACTCTTAAGAAAGATGCGAAGCTCATTAAGGAAGGTTTGTTCTGTATATGTAGATAGGGGTCAGATGCTCTTTTTTGGTTGGACTCTTGGGATGGTTTTCCTCCTCTCCTCTCACAATTTCCTCACTTGCTTCCTGTGAGCCAGAGGCTGACTGAGGCTAGTTGGTCTAGGGTGAGTGATTTCAAGTCCGTCTCTTCTCTAGGTTAGATTGAGAAGGCTTGCTGGAAGGACCCCTCAGAGTGGCCAGTTATGGAGTTGGAGGATGAGTGTGCTGAGATTTTATCTATTCTTAGCAGGAGGCGATGTAGCTCTCTTTTGGATGGTGATATTCTTGCCTGGTCCCATAATCCTAGGGGGACTTATTCTATTGCGTGTGGCTATCAGGTGCTTTTGGCTTAGACGGTGGCTAGGGGGGAGGTTCTTTGGTGGAAGAAGGTGTGGAATAAGATCTCTTGGCCGAAATGCAATTGCTTCGTTTGGACTCTTGTGAGGAATAAATGTTTGACCTGGGATAACATTCATAAGCGGGGTTTTCATGGGCCTTCTGTTTGTGTTCTTTGTGGGATGGCTGAGGAGGATTCCTCGCATCTATTTTTTAGATGCCCCTTTGTTGTGAGGATTTGGCACTGGTGGTGGGAGGTCTGGAAGCAACCTTGTTTTCATGCTTCCTCTTAGTTGGAGTTTTGGGATAGCTTGGGTAGACCCCCTCGATGGCTTCTTTTCTACAGGATGTGTGGTATGTGGGTCCTACCTTCTCTGGCAGATTTGGCTAGAGAGGATTCACCAGATTTTTCGTGGGGAGAAGTTGGTGGGTTAGCAAGTTTGGTTGCACATGCTAGGGATGATTCATGAGACTGTGGAGGCTAAGTGTGAGGTGGGTTTCCCCTTGGGAAGAGATGATGCGGAGTGGGTGGATAGGTTGGGTCTTCAGGGGATCTATTCCTCTTCGGCAGAGCTCAGGCGTAATAGGAAGGGGCGTTCGAGAGTTCAGTGGTTGGGTAGGTGGTTGCCTCCTCCCATTGACATTTTGAAGATAAATACGGATGGGTATTCTCATGGTAATCCTGGGCCTGCTAGAATTGGTGGGGTCGGCAGGGATTCTAGGGGTGAAATGATCTTTATGTTCTCCATTCATGAGGGGGAGCAAACTGTTAATCTCATGGAGGGTTTGGTGATTCTTTATGCTATGGAGTGGGCCCTTGCTCTTGGATGGAAAAAGGTGATTTGTGAAGCTAATTCATAGATTTTGATTAACTTGTTGAATGAGAAAAATATGTCGAGCATCAATTAGCAGTTGGTGTTGGTGGTCCAGCGGATCCTCCAGATTAGCTTGTGGATGGAGATGGTTTCTTTTGTTCATATCTCGCGTGAGTGGAATCGGGTGGCAGACTATTTCGCTAAGTGGGCTTTCGAGCATGATGGAGGTTGGAAGATTGAGGATTGGATGCAGGATTCTCCTGAGTTACGTCAAGACCTGGAGTGGTTTCTTGAGGAGGATAGGAAGATCCTTGAGGATAATTGAGCTTCTGGGGCTTGGGCCCTGATTTTGATTGTACTACTTCTTTTGAATTTTTAATAAAAAATTTACCCCTTTTAAAAAAAAAAAATGAATCGCTCCCAAGAATTTGCAAATAAGGCCATTCTACCTCCAATGACCTCTCAAATATCACACAAGTACACTGAAAGTCATACGCCAATCACATAAAGCTTCATGTAAGTAATCCTAGCTCTACTAGAATGTGCACATGCATATGAAATTATAACAAGTATGCTTACTCCTAATCACATTGATTCATTTCATAGAGGTTTCAAAAATAAGAGAATAATACTATAAAAGAGTTAAGATAAAATAATGAGATTCAATGTCACAAGATAAGCGCAATGGTAGCAACTGACCACACATACATATAAATCATAATGGGATAAACTATAATTTAACATGGATGTGACTTAAAATTTAAGCTTAAAATATAGAAGGCACTAGCGACACTCATTGTGAACATTTGTTGTCCAATAAAGGTGATTACAAGTAAATATTACAGCATTAACACAAACTAGAAGGGAATCACATGTAGGACTTTATGCAGAAACTAATAAACCAACAACAAGTTGATTGTACTTAAACTACTTGGCTCAAATAGTCTATAAATCAGTGCATAAAAATCAAGCATTCACTTCTCAAAACCAAAAACAAGTACAATAGCCTACACAAATTCATATTCAAATTTGAAGAATAAAGACAGTCCTAAGCACCATATTACAAGCAAGAGAAACAAAAAGCAGAAAAAGTAAAGCCTTTAATATTGGGTTGGAGAAATCAAGCATTTTGCTCTACACTATGTTTAAAAATGGGAGAACACGTTTCTAGAATGGGAGCATCATATACCTAGAGATGCAAAAGTAACACAACTATGTGCAGGGTGTAAATGCAACACACAACTATTTGCTTATATCACTCATACAATAGCCACTTTATATTGTATCGTCAAAGGGTAGTCATAAATACAATTCAAAGCGTTTCCACCTAGACCCCAACATGGATTCTCGCAAATTGAACATTACAATGATTGCTTATTCTAACGAAGAACTTGTGTTTATTCTTTCTTAAGAAAACCAATTGCCTGTAGTAAAAAATATAGATGCTAGTGAAGTGTGATCTAGCTACTCCATCATTTCTAATTTTCTACATTACTAATGAAATACCAAAACAAGACATATATTTTTTTCTACATAATTCATGTCTCTAGGGAAACTTTTTCTTGCATTTACGCCAAATTAAGTTCCCATAAATGTCTTAAATAGATATGTACAGTGAATTTCCAATTTTCTTAACTGTACTAGATTTTGGTTATACAATTATATAAATATATATATAATTGTATGATGCAAATTATACATGATATTTACATAGAATTTCCTAAAAAAATACGAGGTTATGAGAGTTTGTTAAGGGTCTTCATGGGGAAAAAGACTGACAGCCTTCCCCATGAGGGACGGTACTTGTGGAAGGCAGCGCCCTCTCCATAGGCCGCAGCCTATGGATGGGCGGTTGCCTCCACCGATAGCCTCCCATATGGGTAGGTGTTGGTTGGGGGTTGCGAGGGGGGCTTTAATTCCTTTCCCAAACCTTATAAAAGAACCCCCAATCTAGATTTAAAACCAACGTTTCAAAAAAAAAAAAATTGATTCAATATATATTAACATTTAATCATTTAGAAATTTACATCTAAGAACAAGTTATTATATATATATATTAAACGCTACAGTAATATATATATATAAGAAAATTCCATTTGCAATACTGGGAAAACAACAATTCATCAATTCATTTAAAATAAATTTGTATTCCGATAAAAGATTCAATCTGCGGTAAGAAAATTAATACAATACACACACACATATATATGTCATAAGAGGATAAGAAAATACAGATTTGTACAGCCATGATGATGATTATCATAGAGAAAATAGAGCATTTAAATACCAAACACATGAATATAATTGATATACACAAATGGGTTTCAAAGAGGAATTCAAACTTTTCACAATACAGTCAATTATTCACACTTTTTTGTAATTTAAATGCATTGGAAAGGATTTAAAAACCTGGAAATTGCTTTCGGTTTGAGTTTTCTCTTCTTGTTTCCTCTCTTTTTCCCATTCTTGATGTATTGGAAATCACTTTTTGTAGATTTTCCTCTCCTTTTTGTTTTTCCCTGTATTGTTTTCTCTCCTTCTTTCCACCATTTTTAATTTACTATGCTTCAGAAACCCTCTTTCGGGCACCCATTTTCAGTTATTGTTCTTGTAGAGAAAAATAAAGATCAAGAAAACTATTGTGTGTTTTTGTTATTGTTTTTCCCCCTTTTAAAGATTTCTCCATTGATTTCCAAATACCTAATCTTGAAAATAATAATAATAATAAAGTTTATTTTCCATGCACAATATTTATCCTCATATTAATAAAAATACCATTTTTAATTGCAAAATTGAATATCTATTCTGAGTAAATAATAAGGAATATCTTTTATTTGCAATTTAAATATTTATTCAAAATAGTTAGCAAAGAGGTAACATTTAATTGCAATTAAAAATAATTATTCGAAATTACAACGCATTATCATTTATGTGCAAAAATAAATTATCTATTTAAAATATAATTAATTCTTTTATTCCTTTGCACTTTTATTTCACCACAAATTAATTTAATTAAACATTGTCAAATGAGAACAATAAAAATAGGGGTCGTGACATATTCTCATGAAAAGAGATTTATTTCCATTTTAAACATTCATTTCCAAATTTTTCATTTTAGCAAATTACCTCAAATGATTTCTAGATTTTGTTCCTCGTCCTTTCAACTTTCCATATCATTTTGAATTTTTAAATTCCATTAAGAAACGAGGGAGATATCATTGTTTTAGTGAAACTACTTTTTGAAATTTTGAGTTTTTGGGCCTCAAATACAAATTTTGAGTTTTCAGGTTCCGAGTGTCTGGGTGTTTGGTGTTTGGGTGTTTTAGTTGTTTTAGTTGCAAATGCACCAATTTCTTCCCTTAACCAAAGACCCCTTGAGCCATAACTTTCTTATTTTTAAGTATTTTCAAAATTTTCAAACGGCAACCCACATTATTTTCCCGTGCTATTTCCATCCATGATGAAATATCAATTTTTTGAAATTTTCAGGAACTCGAGTTTCCGAGTTTCGAGTGTTCGGGTGTTTGGTGCATAATTTCTTCCCATGACACATAAAACTTATTTGAACCCGAACCTACTTATTTTTTGAGTATTTTCCAAAATTCCAAAAATTAACTCATTATTTTTCAATGTTCTATCCATTCATGATGAAATTTCAACCATTGAAAATATCAAATTTTGGATTTTGAATTTATGAGAAAATTTCAAGTGTTTTGACCATTAGCGTAATTGAATTTAAGGTTTTAGGTGGACCTGGAATAAACCATTGAGACTACAAGGCAAGCTATAAATAAACCAAAAAAGAGGGGGTCCTTATTTTTCCAAAAGCAAAATGTGGCATGTTGTGAGACTACACAACAACTAGCACCCAACAAAAAGGAAATTCAATAAAATTTTGGAGAAGGAAAGAAAAACAAGATAATGAGAAGGATGAACCTATGCAAATGCAAAATACACTTCATGCACAAGTGGTATCACTAATTTTATAAGGAGAAGTACAGTTTCAAGGGGAGCTAAGTATGGCATTATCGTTCATCCACATGGAGAAGATAACTCAAAAGATGAAGTATCACAAAACTTGAAGAGAACAATCCATTTGTCCAATAGATTGGCATTAAGAGAAAGTAATGAATTGGTATCTACATAGTTATTGGATATGTTCAAGATCCTAGATAATGAAAGATTGCATACCTTTAACTCATGCACATGAAGGTAGAATTTATAAGTGTCTCCATAAGATTAAAAATTTAGGAGAGTAAGAATGGGGATCACAAAGCTTTAACCTTTCATCACAACATGAGAAGATATGAAGAAGAAAGTGGTGAAGATATTTTGTAAAATTAAACTTTATGAGAGGTTTTTTCAAAATCCTAACAAAAAGATGAGAATGATCCAAAGGAGTCTTCTCTTGAAGAGCATGCTCACATATTTATATTTTACAATTTTACTAGAACACACAAGCATGGGTTGGAAAAAAGCAAAAGAAATTGATAGTGGATGGTTGTGCTTATGTTCAACTTCACATTAAAGGTGTTCCTATTGATGTAATGATTCCATAGAAGACATGGATGGAAGTATGATGAGTATCCCTTCACCATTAATGTCAAAGGAGGAGATTTACAACAAGAGAGAATGATGAAATTGATGTAAAGAGGAAGAATTGTGAAAGGAATATTAAAAAAAAAACTTAAGCATGAAAAGAAGCAAATTGCATCAAGACTCAAAGGATTTAAGGTGTTATATGAGCAATCCAAATCTATTGTGAATAATAGCAATAGAGAGGAATATATTTCCTTGGAAGGTAATGAAAGAGTAAATTTTCAATGTGAGCGCCATTTGGAAAGAGATAGATGATTTAGTCTATAGAAGGCACTAAAGAAAGAGAACATGGAAGTGAAAAGAGGAGTTACCATTTGAGAGAAAATAACAAAAGAAGAAGTTCCCATAGAAAAAAAACTGAAAGACAATCATTTAGTTGTGGCAATCAAAATAATGAGGTAGAGAAAGAAGGTGAGAAAACTCTCACAAAGAAATAAAAAATGGATGATCTTCATTTAGCAGCCTTGGATAGAGAATGTTATGAGACTTTTTCCCTGTGAAAGAAAAAGAAAAGAGAATAAAAAATAAAATAAAATAAGAACTAATGTAATAGTTCAAAGAAAAGAAAATGTAATAAAATAATAATTAGAGTTTCACAAGATGTTGTAATTATTTACAAAAGGTTGTGTCAGTTGGAACTACCCTTTGTGTTGTATAAAAACCTGTGAAAACTAAATTATTGGGGACACATAGGAAAAAAGGGGAAATCAAGTACAACACATTGTGGCAATAGGGTTCTAGGTTAGTAGGCTATGAGAAGGACGAAGAAGGGGCACTCCTATAGTGGGTGTCCAACCTGGGGTACAAGTGTGTGCACTCAGGACGGTTCTGGCTAGGGCATGGTTTTGTGGCACGAGTGTTGAGAATTGTTCCAGTGGAACCAACACTCGTGTAGAGTGGAAAAGTCCGCTTTCCTCCCAGACTACTCACAGACGGAAGAGGCTCAACCAAGGACCATTCCAACAATAGTTGGGGATTTCTCCTGCACATTTCCAAAGATAAGTATTAAAGCTCAATAAATTGTCTAAGCAATAAAGTGTTTTAGATCTTTGATTTTATTGAATTAATAATTTATTTATGGCATGATTGAATTTATTTGAGTGAAACTGTTGATCAATTTATTATATGCATTTAATTTCAAAGTCTTTACTTGAGCTTTAAATATTATATTAAAATTTGTGCATAAAAGTTTTGGAATTAATCTGTGGAAACAATTTAAATCATTACATTTTAAATTTGGGAATTATTTTTGTTTCAATTGGTATCAGAACATAACAATACAAATGATTCTCTTCATTCTTTTGAGTAATTATTTAAGACATATTTTCTAGAGCATAACAATATAAATGATTTTAAATTTATGGCATATAAGCACCCAAGCTCTGCAAATGGCTCCTTAGTCCTTATGAAATCTAATTTTACCCTCTTCAATCCATTTGAAAGATCTTGTTTTCTTCATCATGGTATCTTTTGTTATGAAAAAATAGGAAAAAACCCCCTCAAGAAGTTGACATTTCCCAATGATGAATGTACACAAGTCTTTCTTATAATAAAAGAGATTACAAACAACATTAACCCAATCAAATTCAATCTTTGTGTCTTATTTTAAAATAATATATCCCAACATTATGGGCCCATAACCCACAGGTCTATTGGATTCACATCTTAAACCTTGAAAATAATATGTTTAAATGTATTGGATGGAATAAAATAATACTTCACCAATTGTACAATAACATAAAATCTCATAGGAGAAGACATGGGGACATGTTGAATCTTACAAGGGGAGAGACTATCTATGCCATCTTTTTCTATGATATGCATGTAGGTTATGTGATGTTTATATCTTTCACTTGTTTTTTTTTAAAATAATCTTAGTGAATTTTCCTATGTTGTGAAACTTATTGGAAAACCATAAGGTTATTGAAGATTCATATCAACATTTTTTTAGAACTTTGGATCAAACCAAATTTACACAATAACCGTACTTGAATTACACATGCTAGATACATGGATATACAAATTATAGCCTTGAGAAGTCTAATAAATGTCACATAGTTGGTATTGGTCGTTTTTCACTTTTTTTGAATCGAAATACCTATGAGTCTTTGACAAAGTGATATATGTTGAAAGTTGTTATGACAAGATTAGGATTTTAAAATTGCCCAAAGTTTTTGTTTAAGTTACCCTATGAAATGATATTTTAAGGTTAATTCTAGTTGGTATAGGAAGAGGAAGATTGGACCTAGTATTTCATGAAGTACTATGTGGTTAGTCCTAATCCATTAATGTTTTCTTTTACTTAAGGTGCTCAATGAATTTTGTTAGTACCATTTTTATCTATTGTACTTTGTTAGTGGACTTGATCAACCCAATAACCTTGTACAATTGTCTTATTAGATAGGACTGAGATTCTATTTGTACATTGATTTTGATATATAAAACATGGATATTCATGTAGTCTGGAATGCATGAATACCATCTTGGAATGTATGTTGAATTTATAGATTGTACTTTTATAAATTATAAGTGACCACATATTATTGGACATGCATAATAATTATTGTGTGATTACATTGTAATACTCTAATAATTTAAAGGAGTTACATGAGTGAGTAAAATGATAAAGTTGAAGGGTAGGAGGTTAAGTACATAAACCATGATTATCTTTGTAATAATAAATTCATGATTCTATTTTTGTAGTGGTGGATAGATTAACCAAGATGGCACATTTCCTACCTATCAAAATAAATTTCTTTGCTTCTGATATTACCCATATTTTTGCCAAAGAAATTGTTAGGCTACATGGTATTCCAAAGCACATTATTTCAAACTAAGAGCCTAGGTTTACATCTTCTTTTTGGAAATCCCTCTTTTTGGAACTTGGTACCCATTTAAATTTTAGTACTGCCTATCATCTCGATTCTGATGCCCAAATAGAGAGGATTAATAGAATCTTAGAAGATGTGTTATGAATGTATACCATGGATATACCTGAGTCATGGGAAGATTATTTTCACTTAGTAGAGTCTACATATAGTCAAGGATATCATTCCACTATCAAGATGTCATCTTTTGAAGTTTTTTATGGTCAAAATTGTAACACACCCACCTCCTAGTCTGATCTTGTCCAGAAGGTTTGGTATGAGAATGAAAACCTATTAGAAATGGAAGCCATTCTTAACAAAGCCAAGCAAAATATGAAAAGCTACCCAATATAGGTATAAGAGTTAGGCTGATTCTAAGGGGTCTACTCAATATTTTGAGGTTGTGAACATGTTTTTCTTAGAGTCAAACCAAAAAGGTAGTTCTTTAAAACTTGGAAAATATTCTAAAATAGCTCCTCATTTTTGTGGACCTTTCAAGAAATATTAGAAATATTAGGGGATGTTTCCTATAAACTTGCTTTACCCCCTCAATTACAAATCCATAATGTATTTCATGTAAGTTTACTTAAGAAATGTGTACATAATGCAAATCATGTTATTTGGAAAAGTATTTCTATTGATTCTTCTTGTGAATTTAAGATTGAACTAGAACAAGTAATTGAAAAAAGATCTAGAATATTGAGAAATAAGGTTATAAATGAAGTAAAAAATAAATGGAGTCATTATGATAATGATAGTGCTACTTGACAAAAAGTTGATGTTACTAAAGAAAAATATCCACATTTGTTTAACTAAAGGTTGTTTTATTCATATGTATGTGTGATACAAAAAATCATCAAGCTACTGAGGGCAGCAGCTAAACAACAAGGGGAGAATTGTTATGAGACTTTTTCCCCGTGGAAGAAAAAGAAAAGAGAATAAAAAATAAAATAAAATAAGAACTAATGTACTAGTTCAAAGAAAAGAAAATGTAATAAAATAATAATTAAAGTTTCACAAGATGTAATTATTTGCAAAAGGGTGTGTCAGTTGGAACTACCCTTTGTGTTGTATAAAAACCCGTGAAAACTAAATTATTGGGGACACACAGGAAAAAAGGGAAAAACAAGTACAACACATTGCGGGAATAGGGTTCTAGGTTAGCAGGCTATGAGCAGGACGGAGAAGGGGCACTCCTATAGTGGGTTTCCAACCTAGGGTACAAGTGTGTGTACTCAAGACGGTCCTAGCCAAGGCATGGTTTTGTGGCACGAGTGTTGAGCATTGTTTTAGTGGAACCAACACTCGTGTAAAGCGAGAAAGTCTGCTTTCCTCCTAGACTGCTCACAGATGGAAGAGGTTGAACCAAGGACCATTCCGACAATAGTTGGGGATTTCTTCTGCACATTTCCAAAGATAAGTATTAAAGCTTAATAAATTGTTTGAGCAATAAAGTGTTTTAGATCTTTGATTTTATTGAATTAATAATTTATTTACGGCATGATTGAATGTATTTGAGTGAAATTGTTGATCAATTTATTATATGCATTTAATTTTAAAGTCTTTACTTGAGCTTTAAATATTATATTAAATTTTGTGCATAAAAGTTTTTGAATTAATCTATGGAAACAATTTAAATCATTGCATTTTAAATTTGGGAATTAGTTTCTTTTCAGAGAAGGAAGAATTATAGATGTATAAAAGAGTAATGGGATAGCTAAATAATTTCCTAACTTGTTAAACTCAAGGACATGATCCAAATTCTCTTGGACAACCATAGAGGAAGCATATCACCCAAACAACATAGAAACAAAGGGTGGAGAGATAGAGAAAGAGGGATATTAGAGCTAGGGGGAGCATTAGAGAATCTCCAACAAGGGGAGAAGTATATCCCTATTACATTGGATGTAAGTACTAAATATTATGATTAGATGTTTCCCATGATCCATTTGTGGATAGATGTTTCATGAACATCCCTTTGACATCGATGTCAAAGGGCGAGAGATATAGAATGGAGGAGAGTTAGAGAATTATGTTTCCATCAATGACAAAGGGGAAGATTGTTGGAATTGATTGTCATTGATGTCAAAGGAAGAATGAGGAGATTGTTGAAAAATTGGCATTGATGTCAAAGTAGCAAGGTGTAAATGTTGTTATAGAATGCAAGAAGAGAATCGTCATTTAGTTGCACATCTAAGGAAAGTTAGATGAATTTTATAAGACAAATTGGATCAGTTGTTTGAAGGATCGCATTAGAGTTTAAGAATGCTTATTTATGTAAGACATCTCTATCATGGTCGACTAATCTAAGGTGATGGATCTAAAATTTGATATATAATAGGGAAATTTTTGATAGGAAAATGTGTGTTGTCCACCTTGCATAATTTTATAATATAATATTTATTTATTTATTATTTGGTGCATCTAGGGAATCTAGGGGAAGGGAAAACTTTAGTGGCAAATCTTCACCAATTGGCGAATTCTAGGAATCGGCTAAGTTGAAATTGGAAAATTTCTCACACCCAACAGGGTGTCCAAATCGCCTAGATTTTACAAACTATCGGTCCAATGCATGTCCATTCGCCAACGATTTTTTTATGAAGCATATTTAAGCAACAAATTCGCCATAGAAAAGTATGCGTTTCAAATGGACCAACTAATATTTTCTCCTAGAATCATGGAACAATGTAGTAAAACACCTACATATTTTCCAATACTATTAAAACAACATTGTATCAGGACCCATTTCACCAATTAAAATTTACAAAAAGTTGCTCGTGAAGACCCATTTCGCCAAATAAAATTTATAAATAGTTTCTTATGAGGACCTATTTCACCAATAACATTAAAAAATAATTACATTTGAGGACACATTTCACCTTGAAAATTACAACGTATCGTTGTATAAGCATGCGGGATTCGCCAATTTTTTAATATACCATTTAAAAATCCCACGAAATTCACCAAATACGAATTGATATAAATCCAATCAAAATTTTCATTTATTCTTACACATTTTTTTCATTTCTGAGGTTCTACTTCTCGATTCGGAAGTTAGTGAAAGCCAAAAATGTAGACTTAAAGGTGAGTGATCATTTCTTCTTAGTGTTATAATAATAAGTTTTCTTTATCTCTTTTCCATTATTGCTTTAGTCTTAAAGATGATATTGAGTAGGGAATGGGATCTATATTTTCTATCCTTCTTAAACAAGAAGATATTTTTTTCTAGTTTTTATTTGAAGTGAGATCAATATGTCGAGTGACTCAAGCAGCAAGGGTAAGGCTCCTGCTACTCCTCAGGGTGGTGAAGAGACTCCTACCACTCCTCAGGGTGGTGAAGAGACTGGGAGGCCATCAAAACACCAAAAACTTATACGTACCATTTAGTCTTACTTTGGAATTGCCAAAGCTTCTGATCCATTAGGTCAAGATGGAGCTACATCATCAACTCTTCCACCAAATATTAGTAGAATTCACAATACCTCACCACCACTGAAAGGTCAAGTTGAGATTGTCATTGATTTAAATCAAAATGTATCAAATGAGGATGGCAATACCGTAGAAGATGTTCCAAGGGATACCCTGGGCCCAGTTAGCCAGAATAAGATAATTGACTTGGATGAGGATGATGATGTTGGTAGTAAGAAAATAAGAAGCAAATAAAAAATGGGGTGCGAGCGAGAAATGACAAGAAATTTTCAACTTGGTTGGTTGTCAAAGTACCCATTCATGGTACCAGTGGGGATTGACAATGCAATGATATTCAAAAGGAAACATTGGCCAAATGTATGATTTGTAGTTGGAAATGTGGAAGAGCCAAGACATTGCAGCTAAAGATTGACACTATAGAAAAGCATATCGGTAAAGTTTATGAAAAACAAATCATAGATGGAAAGGAACAATCAGTCGTATGATGAAAATCAAAGGAAGAATTTCTTCATGTTAGGTATGTCACAGATTATGAAGAGCATGAAAAAAGAATTTTGAACATTGTTGCATGTAAAGGTACACTTGAGGTTCAATTTGGAAAAGCGATGGAAGCAAAAAATATGACAAAAACTATTCAAATGAGTGTTGTTTTTCATATTTTGTCCAGAGGGAATCCTATGGCATACTACCTAGAATATTCTGGTTTATTATCTTTTTTGAATGTTCCTCACTATCCCTTCTCACATTGGTCAGTAAATGCTGGATTGGAATAGGCAAATTGTCTTGCTACAATTGAAAAGGAATATTTAAAGGAGAAAGTAAAAGAGTCAAATTTCATTGCATTATCTTTAGATGAAGTTACTGCGGTAGACAATACTTCTTAGGTTTGTATGCATTTGTATACTATAGAACGACATGTTCACCAAGCTCATCTTCTTTGTGTTCATAAAATGAAGGATAGTTCAACATCATAAAATATATTTGAACTAGTCAAGAAATATTTGAGTGAAATTGTAAGTATGGATGAGTTGAAAATTTCCAAAAAGTTGGTGTGTGTAGGAGTTGATGGAGTTTTAGTGATGCAAGGTCAAAGGGCCAGTGTTTGCACAAAGTTACAAACTACTTGTGTACCATACATGCTTGGCATTCACTGCATGACCCCATAATGAATTTATCATTCAAAATTGTAAGAAAGTTTCCTACAATATCAAAAGTTGAAAATCTAGTCTACAAGATCCATGCATACTTCTACTGAAGTCCCAAACGTTTCACAGAATTTAAAAATTTTGCTGAGGGAATAAACCCAGGAAACAAGCTTCTCAGGGATGTCGATACCAGATGGATCTCCCTACATGGACCAACACAACGAGTTCTTTCATAATATCAATCCTTGATTGGAGTGATGTATGAGCATCGCAACATAGTAGACAAAGCTCCTGACCTCTTACATAGGTTAAGCGATATAGAGACACTCTTGACTTTAACTAGTCTTCTCCCCATGCTGTATGAGATGAACAATCTTGTGAAGAAAGCACAAGATAGAACTATGTATATTAATGAATATGCCAATCTAAGTAAACTTTCATGCTTGGCCCTCAATCATTTATATCTAGATCTAACACAAGATGGCCCAAATTATTTCATGTGGCAAAAAATTACTAATTTAAATAATCCTAATAATTATTTATAGTTTAATGTAAGTGGACACTTATGTATCTGTGTACATGGATATTAGATACCAATGTACCATTGTAAGACAGCCAGACGCTCTAGCAGAGAAGTAGTTGTTAAGGAGGAATATTTTAAAGGCATTGTTAAATCTATTGGTGATAATTTGAAGGAAATTGCAAAATCTTTTTCCTCAAAGATACATGAAAGATTCCCTCGACATGAAATACTTGAAGCCATGGGTATTGTGTATCCTCAATTTTGGGAAAACCAAGAGAACCCAAAATATTTTCATGATCAAGTAAACATCTTGATCAATCAATTTTTGAAAAGTGTATCATACGATGAGTAGAAAATAGAAGGAATTTTAAATGAAGCTAAGCTTAGAAAACAATCTAGGAGTTTTACAATAGCTATGAGGGACTAGTATAAATCCATGGGCAAGGAGAAGGCCTTTGAACCGAGATCAATAAAAAAAAATTGGACAAAGTTAGGTTAGAGTGAAATATTGTGTGGTTCGATATCATAATATTTCAAACTTGTTGATTTATGTCAAACAATGATATTGGGATTGGTGGAGGATGAGAGAGTTTTTAGTACATTGGGGTTTTTGAAATCAAAGTTAAGATACAAACTAGACAAGAATTTGGAAAATTTCTTGAGGTTGAAAGGACCTACGTATAATGTCTTTAATTTTCCTTTTGAAAGGGCACTCGCAATCTGGAGATCCACATGTGAAAGAAGAAGGACCGGGTTGTGCAACACTCCAATTCCAAATGTTGGTACTGGTGGCAGTGGTAGTGGCAATTACAATGATAGTGGAACTGGGATAGATGACATTGACAGTGACACAAATCACACAATGAATGTTGAATTTGAGACAGGCCGAAGAAAATGAAGAGCAGACTTGGAATCAAATTCAAGATTACTCTTTTACTTTATCTGATGATGAACGTCAGTTTGAGGATCCTGACTCCATTTGGGAAATGGAAGAGAATTAGAAGCTTTTAGGTATTTATAATTATACTACACTTCATGGATCAGTTTCCATTGTTCCATACTGTAATTGAAGATATTTAATATTGTATTCAATGAAATTGTGAATCATTGCACTTCATGATATATATATATATATATATATTTTTATTGGTAATAATATTTTTTTCTTTATTTATAAAAAATTCATATTACATCATTTTCTAAACTTTTCTAAATAACCATCTATCCTCCAGATATTCAACTACTTTACCCCAATTTCTCAAAAATTACAATTTATCTGCAGTGACTTCACTACCAGCCCTTAACAGCTACATCAAAATCAAAATTTTGCTCAAAATTACATTTATCGCCTTTTTGAAATACCTACTAACTACCCTGCAAACCAAAAAACATCTTCCCTTCATTGCCCACAATTTTAGCAAACCCCAAAAAAACCTCAAAAACTAACTATAGATAGCCAAAAACTCACAATGCCTAACAAAGGATTAAATTACTATAAAGCTCTAGACGAGCTACTCCCCACATATTCCATGGTGGCCCTTTTCATCTTCCTCTTCCTCTATAGTTGTTGCTCATTCTTCTCCAAATTCTCTGCTTCAGCCTTTTCTTTCACGATTACCACCTCAACCTCTATTAATTCCACAATCAATTTTAGAGCTTCCCACCCACGTGTTGCTCCCTTTCTCCATTTGGCTTTAGGTTTTCCTTTTATCCATTTCACAAAGGGTACACATTTTTTTGTTTCTTCTTCCTCGTCATTGTCAATGCCCTCACTGATATCCATTCCTACAACCAGAGTCACCCATTCCAATAGTGAGTCCATGTCCTCAAGATAATCCTCATGCAATAGTGTCTTCATCACCTTTTTCACAACTTCAATTGGCTCTCCCATATCTAAACCCCAAGCCATAATCAATGAATATATGTCCATGTTCATTTTGTATCTATGCTTGAGGTCATCGAATCCTTTTCCTATAATTAGTTGCATTTTCTACACTAATCGCTCATCACCATACAGGAAACAACCCATCAGTCTCTTCGCTGATGCTCCTCCATGAAAAGGTGAGAGTTTTTTCCTCGTTGTAAGCATGAAACCAGCCTCCATTACTGTTGCAGCTATAGAGCCACCACCTCTTGTTCACCGTTTTCACATGAATTATTTTCCACAGAAGAGAAGCATCGAGAAAGTATTTCCTCCAGAGAGCAATAACTTAATTCACATTCCTTACCATAAATGCTAGGTGTACAATCGATACCACCACCCAACTCCACACACTTCTCTCATTCACTTTGATTATTAGAAGGCATTCAACTACTCCTTCATTTATTATATTATAATTGTACTTTATTTTATATTGCACTTCATGATTATATTCCAAAGTCCAAAATGTAGTTGATGATATTTTATGTTGTATTCCATGAAATTGTGATATTTTATATTTTATATTTTATATTGTATTCCATGGTATTCAATTTGATATGTGATTCTACATCATTTTTAAAGAACAACACTTATCACACTACTTATAAATTCCTATTTCATTTCCATTCAAACAATCTTTGATAAATAACTGAAAGGAATATTATTAATTCATTCCTTGAATAGAAGCTAACAGTTCAACATCCATAACTTATAAGTTATAAGCTAACAAAAGCTAACGGTTCAACATAAATAACTTATAAAGGCTTTAAGGCATCCACACAACTTAAACAATAAAATCTTAAACCAGAAAGCAAAGAAATTCAGGCTCTTTTTAACCAAAAAGCAAACAAAGGTGTAACTTTTAACTAGAAAGATTTGAAAGACATGCCAATATGAAATATCAAACTATAAACTAAAGCACAAAGGCTTGAATCACTTCAGAACTAATAAATTTCTTTAACCAACCATTTCCATAAGCATTCATTCAAAGATAAACATCTAATAGCAATGCAATCTATTAAACATCCAGAACACCAACATAGATAACCTTTGGCAAGATATTCAGAATAAACAAAATAAATCCATACACCACAACACAAAGATTATGTCTGCATGAACTTTACCATATGAGTTTCTATATTGAAAGATAACTGTAAAACAAACTTGAAAGCATAAAAGAGTTTTTTCTCTAATGAGGAAAATCAAGTTTTTCCCAAAAGATCTAACTGCATCGGCCAAACCCATAATACAAATAATTGTACATCAACACATTACTGAAGTTTGAATTTGAACTTTTAAATTGATTATCACCTGAAGGAATACATAGAGGCATTGGAAATGAAAAATCTTGCTCAATGACAACTCTACACAGAGCTGAGTTGGAACTTGGAAACTCATATTATCAAAAATCAAATCACTGCATCACCTTTTCTAGCAACTTCCACTCTTCAAGTGGTGAAATTTTCATTTTTTCTAACTAATGTTGTTTGACTTGAAGATTTGTTAACAATTCATGATTCAAATTGGAACCTATCTTGGATTCTTTAGTAAATTTTGCATTCAGGGTTAGCAATGGTTTCATGGAATCCAAATAGTTCACCACATCTGGGTTTTGAGGAAACTAGTCCAAATCAATCTTCCTTGCATCCTCCATCTTCTTTCTGAAATCATTCTTTCCAATGAATCGCTCATTTGTGTCAAAAGCCTTTGGCAAACCAAGCTCTGTGAAGTTCCTTACCTTTTCATCAACCTTCTTCATCTTGCCTGCAGCCAAATGCAAATATTCCTTTGTTTCACACACTCTCAAACACTTTTCAATGCAGATGGCAATGTCATTGATGTAGCAAGTTGATTAGTAATCTCTTTTGATTTCAAAAAATTGTCACTGGCTTTGTAGACTATTTTTTGAATTTGATTTGTTGATTTCTCTAATGCCAGCACATTTTTGTTGTCCATTAAATATTTGTTGAGCTTATTATTATGTTGTCTAATAGCATCAATCAATTGAAACATGTCACACAAATGATCAATCCCCTGCATTATTTCATCCAAGATCTTTTGTTTCATATGCCTCATTGTTTCTCTACAAAATGAAGATAACTTATTTTGACATGACTTAATTTCATTTTTCGCTTCCATCAGCTCTGCCTCCAATCTTTCATTTCTTTTTCTCTCCTCCAATTTTTGTTCCCACTGTGCATTTCCATTCGCAATGCTTAGTCTTAATTTTTCTGAAGTGGATTTTTCCTCATCATATTTAATATTTCTCTCATCTAACCTTTGCTTTAGTTCATTCACTGCAGTCTCATTCTACTTATCCTCTTTGCTTGTTGATGTAGAGGCAGATTTTTTATTCCTTTTTCTAATTCATTGCTCTTGTTATTTGTTGTTTTCCTCTTTGCTTTCTCATTTGCTAGGTTTTCCTATAACTTTTCAATCTGATTCTACAACCTTTTTTTCTCTCTATCTTGCTTTAGCAATGATGTGTACACCAATTCATTGTTCTTCTTTGATACATTAATTTTGTCAATATTTCTGAGTCTAAAAAAATCCAATTGAATATGTTCAACTGGAATTCAGATGGAGCCATTTGATTTGCTAGTTTATTTTGAACTGCGGGAACAAGAATTGTGTACTCCATGATTTCTTTACTTGTGTCAAATGTGGGTAATACCATGGTTGTTGTAGGCTCTAAAGTTACAACAAACACACTCTCCATTAGTTGCTTCTTTTCTTTTTTATTCAATTCTAATTTCTTTTTAAACTCTTAAATGTAATAAAAACCTAGGGATGCAAGAACAATGGAATGCTTGAATGGAGAAGGAATAGGAGTACTTGCAGTTGCTAATGATGTCACAGCTAGACTAACTGGCATTGGGGGAGTGCCTGGAAATAACTCATTTGTTGTGGATCCACTGGTAGTGTGACTTGGACCTGCCAAAATCCTTTGCCTCTTTTGTATTCCTTGATCACCTAGTGTTTTTTTGGTATATTGTGTCGTTGTCCTCTTGTGTATAATTTGTTGTTGTAGCACATGTTGAACACTACTAGTACTACTACCCATACCATCGCCACCAGAGGTAGTTCCAGTTGTACTATGCCCTCCACCATGGGCATGTCCTAGTTGTGATTGTGTTTGACCATGAGGATGAGGATTTGAAGCTCTAACAAATTGACCTATATGCCCTAGGTCTACTTTTTCACCTCCAACCCCAAGGCCAGATTTATCAACTGGTTTTCTATGCTCTACATCTATTACCATCCAAGGGCATTGTCTTTGGGACCCCAAAGGATCACCTTCATAACTTATTTTTTTCAACTATGGTTGCACCTATAGTAAATGCTTTTTTTGTGGCCTCACTTAAACCAATTTTGAAATTGGCATAGGTTTATTCTTCCCTATCATCATTAGATTCGTCGTCACTTTCTTTATCTTCTCGTTCATATGGATGCTCTATATTCCACAATTTGCTAAACTCGCGATCTTCTTCATTATCTCCATACTCTGTAAGAGCTCTTGGATCACCTAGCTCCTTCCTCATAGACCAAAAGCTAGTAATTTTTTATCATGACCAATTTTTTTCTGTAACTTCCTTCTCTAGAGAATCTGGCATTTTTACCCTACTAGATGGTTTATGACTTTTTTCATAAAAATTGTTGTACCTCCTAATTGTCTTTCGATGCAATACCATAATTTATGCTAACAATTGTTCAAAAGAAATACCATTCTCAACAACACTTTTCTCCATTGCTACTTTGACCTCATCCCAAGAATCCTTGTTTCTCAAGTTTTCAAGCAAGGGTGTACTTTGATGTTGAATTATACTTCTAGCATTCTTATTGAGCACAATCATTGATTTAATTGTGTCACATGGATCATATTGACAGTGACAGATAGAATCAAAATAAAAAAAATCAAAAGATCATTTGCCACACTAAATTCTTTTCTCTCGAATGTGATCCCTCCACATGAAAAAGGTAAAGAAGGAAATAAGGTCTTCTTCCCCTAACTAGTAAAGTATAGTTCATCAATACCCTGCATCTGCCTTACATATTCCAAAGCAAAAACCCTTTCTGTCACATGTATTGGAAGTTTGTATGGTTGTACTTATGATCCATAAAATCTTAGCATAGTATATTCTTCCATTAAGTACTAATCAGCCAATTGTATTTCTTTCCCTAGTTGAATGCAACTTCTACATGACATAGGAAATCTAGGCATTGGAGTATTTGTAATTGCTTGATGCAATGGAGCCAAAAAGTAGTCTACAAAATTATTGTAGTTCTTTCAAGAATCATGCATCCTTATCACAGTGGTCCATTCATATACTAGAGCCATTTTATTTTCCTCAACATTACTATAGGGCTGAATCTGAAGCTTGTTGGTTTGAAACATTCCTCTAAATTTGAATAGAAAAAGATAGCACAAGTAGGTTGTGAACCTAAATGTCTTGGTGGAAGCTCCTTTAATCATTAAAAAATATTTATGCGTGGATTCTACAATGTTCCCAATAAAATTATATTTGACATGTGGAACATGATAATGGATATTATATACCATTTCAAGGAGGCTTGCACCTACTTCCAAATTGCTATCTAGTATGAGGAAAAATGCTAGCATGAAAATAGTATCCTGAGCCCATGGTTTTAAAATATCCAAATCATAAGGATGCTTATGATCACCTTTCAATTTGTTTCTATCTTGAACTATTCTATGTAAGAAATATTTTTTCTCCTTTTCATCCACTACTTATAATCACTAACAAGATTTTCTAGGTCAATGTGGACATTTCCAAATTCTTCGGTTGTAAACCCCAAGGCCAACACTTTTCCAATTTCTTCTGCATTAATGGATAACAATTCTTCTTTGTTATCTTTATTAACAATTTCTCTTTTGTTATCATCATAATTTAGGGCACAAACCATGATAAATTAGGGGCAAGGGAAAACCTCATGTAACATCATGTGCCCTAATCCACATACCCATGGTGCAATGATACTATTAACTTGCATTTGCTTTGAAGCCTTATTCTGAGATAAAAATATAAGTTTTGAGGTACGCCTACCATAGGTTTCAGGATCATAAATATCAGGGTATTCATCAGTGAAACCTGGGGTTTTAATCAATTTTGCATAATGTATTTTTTTATCCAACATTGCTCTAGAGGTACTAGTGGTAGACATGTTGATACAATAAAAAATGTGAAATTTGTGAATTCCCTATTAGTCCTTAATTTTTCTTAATTCTTAAGCCTCTTAACCCTAAACCTAAACTTCAAAGTTTGACAAAATAATATTTTAAGAAACGTCAAACAATGAAACGTAGCCGCAAGAATTCTTTAACTTACTCGAATTTTGAATTTTGATTCTTGAAGTTGAAACTGGGTTATTGGAATGGCTTTGTTGGAAGTGGAACTTTGGAACCTAGAATAGGGTTGTGCAATGCAATGAAAAAACTGAAGACTGAAATCTCCCCATGTGCTAACCCTCTAACTTCAAAATAAAATCACTTAGCAATAGAAAGTATTTTTTTGAATATTAAAGTGAATGAAACCAAAATGTCTACGTGTTACTTTCGGACTACACAGTACACAATTAGTACATGGCTGACAGCATTTAAAACAAGCTATTTATGATTTACTCCTACATTGACATCAAATTCTAAACCGTTGATCTTTGTTAATCTAATGGTTATAGGGTGATTCTAGAGGTTTAAGTTTGCAAGCCTAGCGCTCTATGCATTTCATTTTGAAATACAACTACAACCATACATCAAATGTTCATCAAACGGTTGAGTAATTTATGATATAAATAATAAACGTGTGGTTTAAAGTTGCTTTAAACTTTAATGCGCTAGGATTGACATCAAGGCCAAGGGGCCGAAAACTTAACGTTGCAAAGGCCTTAATAAAATGAATTACAATGTCACATTAATAGCACAACCATTAATAGCACTTAAATTGAAAAGGACTTAATAAAATGAATTACAATGTCACATTAATAGCACAACCATTCACTATTAAAGTTGACACCATTTTCTGACAGACATTCGTTGGTCGTTTGACAAATCTTTGTCGGAAAAGTGACGAAATGACGAAAACATTTTCGTTGTTGTTTTTTCCTTGAAAGGATAACGATGAATTAAACGTCGAAATAACGATACAGATTCGTTGGTCGTCGGCATCATAAAATGACTCAATTTTTTGTCAAAATATCGACAAAAACTTCGTGTATCCACCGACGAATTACACCAAAAGTTTGTCGCCATTTCGACGAAATGGGCAAGGAGTAGTGTCGAAACAACACTAGAAGTTCATCGCCATTTCGATGAAATGGGCAAGGAGTAGCGTCAAAACAACACCAAAAGTTCATCAAAATTGTGACAAAATGGGAAAGGAGTTACGACGAAGCCTTTGTCGTGGCTATAGCACCTTCATTGGACCTTTTTGGTGATTCGTCGGTGGTTTTCATCAAAATTGTGACAAAACAATGCAATTTTTTTTTAAAAAATATATTCATTGAAATGTACCATCACGAAGACTGATGACTGATCATACATACATAATGCAAGATGCATAGATGCATAGAAAAAGCATTACACTTGAGATGACTGATCATACATACAGACTACAAGATGCATAGAAAAAGCATTACACTTGAGAACAACTAAGGACTAACAAGGGAAGGAGTTAAGAAACGTCTAGATTGAAGAGAAAATGTGTAGGGAAAATGTTGAGCAGTGTCAAGAGAACAGAGCTTGTAGAACATATTCTTGACCTAATCAAGCTCTTGAACAACTTAAACAAAATTAAAATACTAACACATACATTATACATGTAATGAACTTCCACTATCTTTTTCATTATGAGGTAGGTAAAGGAGAAATAATTATAATTGTAACACTATTCATAGTCCAAGTAAATTATGTTCGTAATTTGTGTTCAATGGACCTCAGCTTTTATCTTTATATCGCCCATCTAATACCATATTTTAATCCAGGGTTCAACTATCTCAAATCTAAAGAAGCACCTTCAATTAACCATTTAAAGTACTATAAAATAAGGTAAGACTTTTACTTGAGAAAGATTGGGTACACTTGTAGGATTAAAGTTCTCACAATCATCAGGATTTATTGGCACACAGACACAACCTACAACATATGAAGTAATGGATGACTACAAGTTAGTGAAATGGTCCTTAATATGTGAGTGGTTTGAAAATTGATTGGTAGAAAATAAGGTTACAAACAGATCTACATGAAAAATTATGAGGACAATCTACTATAATCATCAAAATAGATGAAAAGTGAAAAGGAAAGAGTTGAGCTACATCTCTAGAGCCTAAAAATAACACATGCAAGAAACATAAAAAAAAAAGAACAAACCAGTTTTTGGATGAATACAAAATGGTGCCTTCAGCAAGTGATTCATATGCTTTCACACCTGACATAGGACATTAAGAAGATTTTATTCTTCCTCTGTGAAATTAACTACTTACAGAATAAACCCATAAACCAATATTATATACCTTCATGTCTAGCCGAGGGTAGGTATAAGAGAAAAAAAATTCTTCAATACAATGCCGAAAAATATGAATGTGTGTGTAGGTTTGTATTACTCAAAATATCATTTCACTGCCTAAGGAAAAATACCAAAGTGATGTTTTAAATTTTAGTCTTCACATAGGCTCCCTTATTGCTACACATGCATATACAAGAATTATTCGAGCTCTAAACTATTCAAATATTAAGTATTTAATTGGGTATAAGATGGAAAGTTGTTGTTTAGACATAATCCATCATCTTTTACATATCTTTATTCACTCCTAGTCAGAGCAAATTTGTAACGTGATGAAATGTGAATTTTATGACAGAAATTCTAAAGGGAGGGGGAGACAGTGTAGGGGAAAGAGAATGCTTGAATGTATAGAAAAGTATAACATTTTGATCATTATAACAATGAAACAAATCTTAAGTTTGAAGCATTAATATCATTTACAACATTTATGATCAAGAATGAATGTAAGTAGAGAAACTGCATACTTGCAGATGGTACAAAATTTCATGTACAGCCAAAAGCCCCATCAACAACAAGATCCAAATATTCGTGGTATCTATCTCAATCGAGTTCTAAACCCTTCGTAGTCGCCAATTTTTCCACTAACTGTTATACAAAAGTCAAATTTAGAGTTATGTCACCACTAAAAACAGAAGAAATAGAGCTTTGAAACCAAATCCACACACAACACAATGTGGTATTCATACAAAGCCATACAAACAAACTAAACTCAGAACATTGGAATGGAAACAACTTCAAATTATGATGCAGAGCATGGATTCAGGGTATAAAGAATCATTTTTCTGCCACAATAGTGAAAAGTTAGCACTTTCTTTCATCTTTGCATATTGGTTTGATGCTTCAAACGATGCATTTCTTATATTGAAAAGTGCATTACCTTATTGAGCTTCTCTTTGTTTCGAGAATAGTTTAATATTCTCTACTTAACAGGGCCAACCACATGACAGTGGAAGCTCATTTGGCCCTCCCCCCCCTCACATCACTCCACCCCATACCCAATCATATAAATTAATCATTCATTCATCCATTAATAAAATATAACATCTATTCATTCATCCATTA
>VDFB02382594.1:0-26345 GCA_007258455.2 Sequoia sempervirens
CGAAAAACCTATAAAGAATATCTTGACATGCATTGAGAAATCCAACATGCAAATCCTAAAAATGGCTCTCGAAGCCAAAACCGCTGAAAGTCATCCTATCGGCTTGCATGTTATATCATCGCGAAGGTCTTGAAAAACCCAAAAAGATTCTCCAGACATGCATTGAAAAAGCACACATGCAAATCCTGAAAATGGCTCCTGAAGCCCAGACTGCTAAAAATAGCAAGTTGTTAGATTTAGCTCAAAATTTGTAGGCAAGCAGCGTAAAGTGTTCCAAACGCAATGTGGCAGCCAAAATTTCGAAAATACTGAGAAAATGTCCCAAATTGGGTGCTTACTAAAATAGTAAGTGGTTAGAATTCAATGAAATTTTGCTGGGAACCTACTGAAAGCCTTTTGGACGCAGTAATGTTAAGCTCAGATGTCAATTAGCCAACTCAATTTTACCTCAAAGTAGCCTGAAGGTTGTAAACCCTAAATCGTCAAGACGCTTTCCAAACTTAACCAAAATTCCAAACCAAGTCAAAAGAAAGGTACATCATCAGAAAAGGTAGACATAAAAGAGAGAGACAGACACAAGACCAAGGCCAAAAGACGGGAATGAAGCAAAAATTAGGGGGTCCCCATTTTGAATGGGGTGATGTGTGAAAAGGTCGCAATAGGTGGGTTATTATAGTGGTATCAAAGTTGGTCATCCTGCCAACCTGTGCCTCTAACATGTGTTATGCAGTTGTGATCATCTATGAGTGAAAGAGAAATAAGGTATTACAATAGAGAAAAGAAGAAAAATCAATGGCAGCCCCCATCGATTCTAGAAGGAGAGATAGTTTCAGGGATTCTTCTAGTGATAGTGAAGGTGTATCAGGGGATATGGAAAACAAGGGGAAGGCACCAGGCCAGCCTGGCAGTCCAAATTCCAGAGCAGAGAAAAATTTGATGCTATGCTAGATATGTTGTCACAAATGTTGTGGAAGTAGAATCAAGGGATTCCACAAGTTAACCAAGTGCCACAATGTGAAACTAGCTCCACTAACCAATCAAACACTGGAGGACATACTACTACAACAGTCTCAAGGTATGTTCTTAGACCATTCCAGCCCACATTCACACCCAGAGAGGAGCCATAGGTTGCTCTAGAGGAACAAGTACCCTTAGTGGATGAAGTGAGAATGACCTATATGGAGTATGTTTCTCTACTAGTTGAGATTCATGACTTGTGACCTTGGATCAGTACCTCAATCAAAAGAAGAAAAAGGGTGGAAGAGTGTAGAATAGAGGGTCACCAGTGTAGAGAGATTTCCAAAATGCTCTGGGAAAGGTAACACTAGAACACTTTGATGGTAGTGATAAGTGTATAGCTAGAGCTTGGGTTCAGAAGCTGGATAGTTATTTATCACTTAAACCCATGTCAGAGGATGAGGTGATCAAATTTTCCACCTTGTATCTTGATGGAGCAGCTCATGAATGGTGGTATTATGGCCTTATCACACTTCGCCATAGTTTGATTACTACATATGATGATTTCACTAACAAACTCATCAAGAGGTTTGATAAAAAGGATCTTGAAATACACTTTAGAGAGCTTGCACAGTTGAAGCAGTATGGATCACTTGATACTTAAATTTTAGAGTTCTAGAGACTCTTGGTCATGGTTCCTAGTATCATGGAGAGGAGACTTGTAGTCCTTTTCAGTGAAGGGCTAACAGAGCCATTGAAGTGATACGTTAAAACTTTTGACCCACCAACTCTTCATGAGGTGATAAGGAAGGCAAGGAGCATGGAGCTTGCAACCCCAAAGAACAAATTTCCACCTAAGACCTTGCTGCATGATAGAGACAAGAGGCATGATAAGAAGAACATTCAGCCCAAAGAAACACCCTCAAGAAGGTGGAAGAAGACTACAGAAAAGATGTAAGGAAGAAGAATCTTTGTTTCAAATGTAAAGAACCATGGGCCCTAGGACAGATGGATAGACAGAGATTGTGAACAAGTAGGTGGAAGGATACTTGAGAAATTACGTCACTGGTCAATAGAACACATGGGTAAAGTGTCTACATCTTGGAGAGAACTGCTACAACACTACTCATCACATGTCCATCAAGATGAGCCCATTCAAGGCATTGTATGGGTATGAGCCCACCTCTTTTAGAAGCTTGATTTCTTGAGAAAGCTGAGTTTCGGGGAAAAAGGATTTTATACAACAAAACATGGACATCATGAACGCCCTCAAGGACAATTTGCAACAAGCACAAAATCAGAAAAAGATCTATGCCGATCGAAACCGCACTAAGAGAACCTTTGAAGATGGAGAATTGGTGTTCTTACGATTACAACCATATAAGCAATCATCCCTCAAGATGAACGGGGCAGAAAAACTTAAACCCTGATTTTATGGACCCTATAAAATCTTAAGGAAGATCGGTGAAGTAGCATATGAAATAGAGTTGCCCGAGAATAGCCACATTCGCAACATCTTTCATGTATCAAGATTGAAGAAATTTTTAGGACAAGAAGTTGTCCCATGCAAAGATTTGCCTCCACTGGATGATGAAGGAAAATTAGTTCTCGAACTAGAAGTAGTTCTCAACATGCGTGAGAAGCGATTAAGGAATAAGAGTATCCCAAAAAAAATTATCAAGTTGGAGGATGTCATGTCCCCCAAAATTGTAGCATTGAGGTATTAAGCATCAAAGTCAAGATAAACAAAATACTCATTAAAAACATTAAGTATTATTATGATTACAATTATCAAAGATAATAATAATTATAAATATATAATAATATTGTAATTACCAAAATATAAATACTAAGTATTATAATCATTATACATCACTATAAAATATTGAGATACATTGAAATAAAATAATAATACATTGTTATTCTACTTTAATAATTAAAATACAAATAAATAAACTGAAAGAAATAAAATAACATATATAATTTTAGTAGTTACTATAATAATAATAAAGAAATCACAAGAGAATAATATTCAAATAATACAAACTACCTAAGCACCGATTCCTAAGACAGCTCCTAAGCATAGTGAAAAGTTTAAAGAATGCAGCAATTATAATTGTAAACATGCAGTATAACCTTTAGTCATGAATCGGTACCTTAAGGGACAGCGATTCCAAGAGGACACGTGTGTTGTGACCTTTTTCACACATCGCCCCATTGCAAATGGGGACCCCCTAATTTTGGCTTTGCTTTTGGGTCGTTTTGTCGTTGTCTCTCTTTTCTGATATCTGCCTTTCGAGGATTGCGCCCGTCATTGTGTTTAAACATGAACTTTTGGCCAAGTCTGAAAATTAGGGTTTGTGCTTTCCTGGTCAATCTAGGGTCAACTGAAGTGAATGAATTGAAATCTGAGGCTAACATCACTATCAGTGTACTTCCAGCAGGTTTCCATTGAAATTTCATCAGATTCTGGCAACTTACTATTTTTAGTAAGTGTGCAATTCAGGGCATTCCGTCAGCATTTTTGAGGTTTTAACAGTCACACTGCATTCAAAACACATCAAGCTGCTCACTGGAAAATTTTGAGCTGAAACAGACAACTTACTATTTTTAGCAGTCCAACTTCCAGAGCAGATTTCAAGGCTTAGATGCAGAGTCTTTCAGTGCATGTCTGGAAATTCCTTCTGGGTTTTCAGAGACCTTCGCAATGGTGTGACATGCAAAGCGAGATAACGACTTTCATAATTCAGTCTTCCGAGGCTATTTTAGGGTTTGCATGTCAGGGTTTTCTTTGCATGTCTGCATATTCTTTGTGGGTTTTTCGAGAGCTTCGCAGTGATGTGACATGCAAACAGAGATAATCACTTATTTAGCAACTTGCTATTTTTAGCAGATACATTCCGGCAGCCGCCTCCCAGCACTTCAGAATCACAAACTGATCGCAATGCAACAAAAACGAGAATAAACGGAGACCATTTGATATACATGCAAGACGAATTAGGGTTTCCAGCTTCGGGACCCAAAAAGAGGCGTAAAAAGTCAGAATTTTCGAAAACCGATGTATACCACCGCGATCAGCATCCTTCAAGCTATCTGTTGGTAAAATTTGAAGGAAAACGAAGCACTTACTATTTATAGTAAGTCATTTTGGAAACAGGCTAAAAATAGCAAATCAGTTGTAGGTGCCGATGTCAGCAGGCAAGTCACATGGGGAGGAGCGCGTCATTCGAATTTCAAGTCAAACGGAGTTGTGGAAGTCATGAAACTGAGCAAGTGCTATAAATAGTAAGCCACCTCCAGAAACATGCTATAAATAGCAGGTCAGCGCAAGGCATCAACAGGTACAGGTCAAGCAAGTGATCAAGACCCTATGGCGCGAATTTTAGATCAAACGGAGTTGCAGAGGATGGAAAATCAGACACTATTTTTAGCAGGTTGGTACAGAGGAATTAGGGTTTCCTAAATTCAAGGGAAAAACACGACAACCATGCAGATGCGGCATCCAATCACGACCACCACATTTCAGGCATTCAGCACGCAAAATTTGAAGGCATTCTGAGCAATTGCTATTTTTAGCAAGTTGCTAAAAATAGCAGGTACAGACAGATATCAAGCATCAACAGCACAAATGCATCCCGAGATTCAAAACAAAGCAAAATCCAGCCTTTTGGAGCTTGAAATTAGCTTGAAGTGCAAAATTGACAAACTTTCTAAAAAAGGGCAAGCTAGGGTTAGCATGAACGAATCACTCTAAATTTGACAAATGGCATAAAATTCACTGAAGTTAATAAATTTTCAAGTCCAGCCAGTGAAAAACGCCTTTAAAAGCTGAAGGTTGGTGGAAATTCTCTAAGCACTTGAAATTTGAAGTTCACAGGCCAAATACACCTTGAGAAGCTGAAGATGAGGTAGGAAATTTAGTGAAGGCATTGAAAATGGAAGCTCACAGGATGAAATGCGCCCTTAGCTTGCAAAAGGATGAAAATTTTACTTAGGCATTAAAACTTGATGCTCACCCATGAAAATGCGCCCTTGAGGAAAGAATGAGGGTGAAAATCTTCTAAGTGTTAGAAACTTGAAGTTGCCTACTCAAAATGCGCCCTTGGGAGAAGATTGAAGCTCAAAAAAATTCTAAGTCTGGAAAATTGGAAGCTTGACCCCCCAAAAGCGCCCAAGGAGAAGAGGAGGTAATGAAAATTTGACTAAGTCACTGAAATTGAAACTACAAGGGGCTAAATGCGCCCAAGCTTGGAAGGATGACTAGGAATTCCTCTAAGTGTTGCAAATTGGAACCTCAAAAGGGGAAATGCGCCTTTGCTTGAAGGAGGTTAGAAAATTGTTTAAGTATTCAAAATTGGAAGTTCATGGTATAACATGCGCCTTGACTTGTGAAAAAGGGAGTTTGGAAATATTCTAAGTATAAGAAATTTGAAGTACCACCCCTCATTTGCGCCCTTGAGGGAGAAGAGGATAGAGAAATGTTCTAAGTACTTAAAATTTGAAGTTCAAGGGGTCAAATGCGCCCAAGGTCAAGGAGGAAGCTTGAAAATTTTCTAAGTACTCAAAAGTGGAAGTAGCCCTTGCTAAATGCGCCCTAGCATGGAAGGAAGGTAAAGAACTTTACTAAGTGCTGAAAATTGGAGGTTGACCTCTCTTATGCGCCCAACAGCATGATAAAGCTTGAAAGTTGACTAAGTCTGGCAAAGTGGGAGTAAAGACCCCTATATGTGCCTAGCCTTGAAGAAGGAGATTGAGAATTTGTCGAAGGCACTCAAACTGAAAGTAAAGGTGGTCAAATGTGCCTTGGCTTGGAGGAGAAGTTGGAAATTTTCTAAGTGTAAAAAAGTTAAAGTTGAGAAGTCCAAATGCGCCCTTGGGAAAGGATGAAAACAAGTTGGTGAATTTGATCAAGTGATGGAAAATAAGACCTCAAGGGGTTGAATGCACCTAAGTCATAGAGGTGGAGGTGAATTTTCCTAGGGAAGTGAAGATTGAAGTCTACCATGTTGAATGCGTCTGGCTTGAAAGAGGTGATATCAAAAGTTTAAAATTTTCTAAGTGTGGAAATTTGAAGTAAGCCATGTGAAATGCGCCCATATTGATGATAAGATGTCAAGAATTTTCTAGGTGTTAGAATTTCATCTCTAGAAGATATACGCCCAGGCTTGTAAGGTGATGAAATTTTTTCTGAGGCAAAGATGAATTGGCTGTGAAATATGCCAGAAGGTGCCAGCTTCATGAAATTGTTAAAATTTTCAAGGCCAAGCAAGGAAAATTCGCCCAGAGATGAAGAATGAGGATAAATTTGATAGAGAAATATTTTTCTAAGGTTCAAAATTCAAGAAAAATTAAATAAACCCGTTCGTTGCATACCCATGAATTTGATGCGTTCGAAGGAAAATTTTCTTTTGGGTATTTAAGATCTTCGACAAGGAGAGGGTTTTAAAGTCTTCTGCATTTTGCCAAGGCCTTCAGGATGAAGAATTTAACCGGCACTTGAATTATGAATTTTCCTAAGGGAAATTTTAAAAAAATTTCTAAGGCAGGGGATAAAGTGTGTTAAAAATGCCTTGGCGGATGAATCTGAAAATGATCGCCTAGATGATTTTTGGTCGAATTCTTGATGAAAGGATTTTTCTCGAATCTGAGTTGGATGAAATATCAAAGTGAAGTACGCCCAGGCATAATTCAAGATGGGTTAGAAATTTGGCTAAGGCATGAAGAATTTGAACGCGAAGTTGGCTAGTGAGGACGATGAACCCTTGGAGATCAAAACGTGAAAATCCAGGTAAGTAAGTTGAGTTTATATTTAAGTGTTCTGATGCTCTTCTCCTTGCTTGTTTTGCAGGAGGAACGTCGAGACCAAGCAGTGATGACTTGAAGTGGGCAAGTACTCCACGATTACATTTCAACCTTGAAGGAAGAAAAGTTGCGAAAGATGGCTAAGTGTTGGGACTTAGTGACAAAGGAAATGTTTTCAAAACTCAAGATGGAGAAATGAATGGAAGCTAGAGCAAAGTTGAAGAACAACGTCAAGAAGAAAATCAAGAACAGTGTGAACGTGTTTCCAGACGGGAATCTTTAGGATGGTGGCCATTAATTGCTCATTTATTGCCCCACTCTCCATTATGGCGGTTTTTAGGGAAAATCTTGTTTAGGGCTGAGGTGGCACGATCCTAGCCATCCAGCCGATTGTAATCTGAGCCGTCCATTGGACTTGGCCAGCTATATAAAGGGGGAGTCCCCCTCATTTGTACTCAGTAGAAATTAGATTAGAGTAGAAGTCGGAGTAGAGAGGCAACTTAGAAGTAGCTTAGTATAGATTGATAGTGTAGTTGAAGAAGAAGGAAAGTTTTCCTTTGAAAACTTTTGCAAGAAAGGTGTTGTGTAACACTTTCATAATAAAAAGATCTTTTAAATTTGATGGGTAAGAATTAGAGTCTTTGTTATGGATAATGGCAGTTTCTTCATCTCTTCTACTTCAGTGGCGTCATTCATTTTCATGCAGTAGTTGTTGGCTGTGGGATATGGGTCTTCGAATTTCCAGACAGAAGCTTACGTCTGTATCCATACCACTAGTGTGTTCATTGATGGTGAATCCGCCTTGTGTGGTCAACTGGAATATCGTGTACTTAACTTCGATCATGATTTGTATGTTTATATGCGCCGTTGTGATGGTATTTTCATGCTAAGTTGTGATCTGAACACCTTGAGCTACTCCTCTGAAGATTGCACCGGTTTTGTGGAGGTTGTTCGAAGCGAGGCAAAGCAGAGCCTGGTTGAAGCTTGTGAGAATTGATCGCCATGTCCACGCCTTAGAGTAGATTAGAGCTCTCTAAACCCTGCATTTTAAATTCAGTACTTTCAAGTTAGTTTAGGAAACAAGAACTTCATAGACAAATCTTTCGAGCATTTGAATTCCTTTCTCCGCTGCCGAACAATTCCGTAAGTCCCCTTGAAATACCAGCAAATCACATTGAGCCAACTGAGCCTATTTGCATTAAAAGAACCTTGGAGTTGAACGCATGAACTCTCTCGCAATCTTAGTGTGCTATATACTTTGATCAAGAGAGAATAGGGTAGCCGTTGGCGACTTTATTCTGCGTTGGTGCGGTCACGAAAAACACATCAACAATGTGACTCTTGATTGATCTTTAAGGAGGGACCCAGCCAAGACACAAGGCATCGAAGAAGGAAGGAGCATCATTGCTGGAAAAGAAAGGGAGTATTCTGCAGACTGATGGTTCTCAGGTATGTATTAAGTCAAATAATCAGATCGTGGTTGGAGGAAAATAAAAGGGAGACTTTGTAGAAGGGCAGTGATAAGGTAAGTATAGTCTAAAGTTAAGTAAATAATTTAAACATATATTAATGTTTGGAAAAAGTCACTTAACAAGTGCTTTAGGCAATAAGAATAATAATATGTAGTCATTGGTAATCAATAAATAAATATGGATGTAGATAATGACGTAATACTGATTTATGCTAGTAGACATTAATTCTAATTATGTTATTACATCTATTGATGTCATTTTGGAATAATGAAATCATACAATGTCTTATAGCATTGATAATATGTTGAATTGGATATCTAATCATATTATTCTAGTTATCGTGAGCAATTATACCCATTTTATCTATTTGTATTTATTTACCTTATCAAGCAACCATGAGGAAGAGAGTGGGATTTGGAAAGAGGAATAAGAAAATTGTTGTCATAGGGATTTGCACCCGCATGCAAAGCTGTAAAACTTTGCAATCTGTTATCACGGAATCTAGCAGCGCTCGTTCCATGGATAACCCCCCTACGAAACTTGTCCGTTTCCTAGGTTTGTGAAGTTCAGACATGCAAAACGAGGTGATATTCAAGCCACTTCATAATGCGTGCCAAAGCCTCAAACAGTCAGTTTGAGCATCCCCGTATGTTCGCCTTGTGAAGATCTTTGAAACGAGCTCTTTTGCGAAGTCTCATTGATCATACTTAGTTAAATTATGAAAGATGCAGTTGTGCCAAAAAAGTGTGCTCTAACTCATCCAAATTTTTGGCTAAGTGTTGAAAGTGCAGGGGCATCAAAAATCAGCACCCCTGCATAAAAAGTGATTTTTCAACAATGTGTAGAAGCGCTAAAAAAGTGCACTTTTACACATTGTTGCCAAACTTAGCCAATTTTTGGCTCAAGCGTGTTTCTTCATGTCTTTTACTTTTTCGCTTATCGTGCCTTCTTTTATGCCTCAATTTAATGAACGACTTGAGTTAGGTTTTTGATGTTTCTCAATCACTTAAAAGTGATTTTATGTTTCATTTTCATCAAATGTGGTCTTCAAACTTATCTCCTCTTTGCTGGGCGCGCATCTTCCTTCTCCAAAAACGTGTTTTCTTGAGGATCTTCTCCTTGGTCGTGCTAGGGTTTTGAAGTCTTATTTCAGGTATGTTGTTATTCGTTCCTCTTTTCATCTCTTTATGTCTGCGTTTTGTTTTGATAGGTTTTGTTAATGCATTTCTTTTCAAGTCGTGCTCTTGATTTCTTTAAATCAAAACGTGTTTTCCTCATGCTCTTTCTCACGCCTGCGCTGAGTTCTCTTCCTTTCTTTTCATGTTTGTTTCTCTTCCTTTTTTTTCGTATTTGTTTCTTTTCCTTTCATACACGTTTGTTTCTCTTCTTTCCATATGCGTGAGTTCTCTTCCTTTCTTTTCGTATTTGTTTCTCTTCCCTTCATCACACGTATCTATCCTTTTCGCATTCTTCTCATGGTCGGGTTTCTTCCTCATGTTTACCAAGGGGTTTTAGTTCGGTCGTCACCTTCTATTTTTTGTTCTTGATCATTCCTTGAATAGCTTCATGCACATGGTTTCTTAATGTGATGACACTCATTTTAATCTTGGTTGAAAGTCCCTCATTATGCCATGGTGCCGTCCTCAAAAGAGTTTGCACCTTAAACAATTTCAGCGCCCTGACACTTTGAACTTTGTTTTAACACTCCAAGTGTAGGAGCGTTGCTTTTCAGCGCCCCTGCACCAAAGTTTGTTTTCCCCTAAGTGCAAGGGCGCTGATTTTCAGCGCCCTACACTTTTCCCAATTTTTGTCCTAAACACCTCGAAACTTGCCAATTTCGTTCCAAACCTCGCTCCTTCCACTTTGTGCATCATTTTGCATGCCTTTTCATCCACTCCACACTTGCTCATCATTGTTGCTCGCCTCACGCATCCCCATGCTGTTTAACGACTACCGTTTGTTTTGACTCCACATCTTGCAGTCTCTTTTCAAGATCCTTAAAGTTGTTGATCAAGAATTCAGTTGCTCTTCGATGATTGCCAGAAAACCTCTGTCGTCTTCAAAAGCAAAAAAAAAAATGAAATATAAGTATCAAGGAGTCTATCCGCCGACTGTAGTGGTCTCTAAGGTGGAAGAGATAAAAGACACAGAGGTTGGTCATCAAGACTTGGTTGATTTTGCAGAGAAAACTGAGAAGAAGCCTCTTCCTGATTCTATGAGAGCAATTGTACACAGTAACCTGCATTCGGTAGCTATGTTCCCTACTGCTACATACAATACAAAATTTGTCCTTCAAGTTGCATCCCACTACATTAGGGAGAGAAGTGTGATTGATTCTTCTGGGCATAAGATTTTGAGACTCGATCCTAAATTCTTTGATATTGTGTTTAAAGTTCCACAGATGGAGAAATACATTGATATCTCAATACGAAAATTACAAGAAGTATATGACGCTGATCCCAATAAAGCTAAAAACTTGATAAATAGCCAATAGTTGAAGAAGCTTAGGAAAATTGTTTCCAGATGGCCAAAGGGACTCCTGCGAAGTGATTTCAAAGATGATGTCAAAGATATGATAACATTCTTGAGCAAAGTGAAGGGCTTGCTTGAATCATCCACGTTTCATGACTGGATGTATGAATACATCAGGATCATAAGAAGACAAAAAGTGCACATTGACTGGGGCAAATAGATCTACAATGAAATACATGAGCAACTAATCAATGCGCCTTCTACATTAAAATTCTATATGACTTCTTATCTCGTGTATGCAATAGCTGTAATGAGGCAATTTCCAGGTCTATCCCCAAAAGGGAATAGGATGTTGGTACCTGTGTATAAATTTTTCTATCAACTGGAGTTGAAGGAAAGCTTCCATCATTTCAGGAGGGTTACTAATGCTTTCTTCGCACCTTTGCTTTTCAATTTTGATCCGACTCTCGAGAGGAGAAGGGTATCTGATGAGGCCTATAAGGCGGTAAGTAAAGTTGGATGCATATTTCTACAATTCCCAACATTTACTTATTTGAGAGTAGGGTGCTACTTTGGCTTCCCTTACATGCTACCATGATATCCTTCGGACAAGTGGGTTCTCATGGAGATGTGCAGACAACTGATTTCAGTGCACAAAGAACGAAGAAATATTCACAAGGGTGGATTCAAGTTCCCACTGACAATTGATAGATACACTATCCCAACTGTACAAAAAGCCAAGTCTGTTTATGCTGAGATGAAAATCATGACAATCAGAACCTACAGGTATATGTTTGATTTTGATTACCGGGATGTCAGAAGGCAATTGCAAAAGGGTCATCATCACAAGTACCGTTTTGAGGCCATCTGGGTTGATTGTAGAGATGAAGAAGCCATTCACAAAATGGATTATTGCAGGTTGACCGTAAAACAGATCATAGACCTTGATATTGCTGACCTACTAGAGGATTTTTACTGGTCTTGGTGATATCATGAATGTTGTCTATGATGAACAAGAGATTTCTAAGAAGCTGTTGCTTGCAATTCAATGGTCTAGGAAAGAAAGTACTAGCATCAGAGAGAGATTGGCACCAATCTTATCCAACATTGCAGAATGGTTACACAAGCATGGTTTTGAAATGAAAAGTTTCAGAATAGATTTAGAAGGAGAAGAATCTAAAGCAGAAGTTCGCCGACAACAAGAACTCCGCATGAAAAATAAATCAGCGGATGTTCCCACTTCTTCACGAAGAGGTCCTAGGATCAAGTTTACTGTTGGCAAGAAAGATACCTAGGCCGTCCCAGAAGGAGAAACCACAAAATTTGAACCATGTCGCTCTAAAGGTAAAAAAGGTTGTTTCAGAGGAGATAGATTCCGATGAAGAAGGTATTTCCAGTGACCAATCCATTCAAGATGAAGAGTCAATAGAAGCAGACTTCGATGCAAAAGAAGTTTTTGAAAGTAGGAAAGAGTTTGAAGAAGATTCTAAAGAAGATTTTGAAGGTGAACCAAAATCGGAGAGACAAGAGGGTGATCGACAAGAACCCAGGCATGATCAAGAAAGAACTATGTCTCCACCTAAGAATGTAGTTGAGGAAATTCCCAGAACGTCTTCGCCTGTGATTTCCAGTGTTCCTCATACTCCTCCAAATTTGAGTACTCCTCCACCTCCTGTTCCTTCATCACCTATTCCTACCACAGGCATTCTTGCAGTAGAGGTATCCACTATTATCGTAGCATCAACCTTGCTTGATACTCCCTTAGTAACAAGCATTCATACGGTTGATATTCTGTCAAGTCCTCCATCATCCATTCCTATCCTGTCTTCACCAACATATGTGTTGTGACCTTTTTCACACATCGCCCCATTGCAAATGGGGACCCCCTAATTTTGGCTTTGCTTTTGGGTCGTTTTGTCGTCGTCTCTCTTTTCTACTGTTTGTCTTTTCGAGATGTGCCTGCCGTTGAACCTTAACGTGAAATTTTGGCTAAGTCTAAAAATTAGGGTTTCCATCTTTCCAGCCAATTTGAGGTCAAGTGAAGTGAATAAATTGAAAATTGAGACTAACACTGTTGTTAGTGTGCATCCAGCAAGCTTCCACTGAAATTTTATCGGATTCTGACGACTTACTATTTTTAGTAAGTGTCCAATTTTAGGTATTCCTTCAGCACTTTTGAAATTTTAACAGTCACACTGCATTCAGAACTCATCAAGCTCCTCGCTGGCAAAATTTGAGCGAAAACAGACAACTTACTATTTTTAGCAGTTCAGCTTCCAGAGCAAATTTCAGTGCTTATATGCAGATATTTTCAATGCATGTCTGGATATTCCTTCTGGGTTTTTAGAGACCTTTGTGATGGTGTAACATGCAAAATGAGATAGCAACTTTCAGGGCTCAGCCTTCCGAGGCCATTTTTAGGGTTTGCATGCAGAGATTTTCTTTGCATGTCTGCATATTCCTTGTGGGTTTTTCAAGAGCTTCGCGATGATATGACATGCAAACAGAGATAATCACTCCTTCAACAACTTGCTATTTTTAGCAGATACATTTTGACAACCGCCTCCCAGCACTTCAAAATCACAAATTGATCGCAATGCAACAGAAACAAGGACAAACGGAGGTCATTTGATACCCATGCAAGACCAATTAGGGCTTCCAGCTTCAGGACCCAAAAAGAGGTGTAAAAGGTCAGAATTTTCGAAAACCGGTGTATACCACCGTGATCAGCATCTTTCAAGCTATCTGCTGGTAAAATTTGAAGGCAAACGGAGCACTTACTATTTATAGTGAGTCATTTCAGAAACTGGCTAAAAATAGTAAATCAGCAGTAGGCGCCGATGTCAGCAGGCAGGTCACGTGGTGAGGAGCGCGTCATTCGAATTTCAAATCAAACGGAGTTGTGGAGTTATCCGAAACAAACAAGTACTATAAATAGTAAATCACCTCCAGAAACATGCTATAAATAGCAGGTTAGTGCGAGGCATCAACGTGAACAAGTCAAACAGCTGATAAAGATCCCATGGCGCGAATTTCAAGGCGAACGAAGTTGCAGAGGATGGAAAATCAGACACTTGCTATTTTTAGTAGGCTGGTACAGAGGAATTAGGGTTTCCTAAAATCAGGGGCGAAACACAACGGCCAGGCAGAAGCAGCGTCCGGTCATGATCAATACCCTTCAGGCATTCAGCATGTGAAAATTGAAGACATTCTGAGCAATTGCTATTTTTAGTAAGTTGCTAAAAATAGCAGGTGCAGGCAGGCATCAGGCCCCGACAGTTCAATCACATCCTGAGGTTCCGAACAAAGCAAAATCTAGCCTTTTGGAGCTTGAAATTAGCTTGAAGTGCAAAATTGACAAACTTTCTAAAAATAGTAAATTAGGGTAAGCTAAGGGCATTAAGAACAATTCGCCTTGAGTCAGACAAAAAAGTTGAAAATTCACCAAGTCTGAGAAATTGGAAGCTCCAGCATTAGGATCCACCCTAGAAGTTTGAAGGGCAATGAAAATTTTCTAAGACTGGAAAACTTGAAGCTCCAGCATCAAAATACGCTCAGGAAGAAGAAGAACTGATTAAAATTCTACTAAGTCCCCGAAATCAGAAGCTCAAACTTCCAAATGTGCCCTTGAGGGCTTAAAGAGAGTTGAAAATTTTTAAGTACTAGAAAGTGGAAGGAGACCCCTCCAAATGTGCCTAGAAGGATGAAGATGCTAAAAATATTCTAAGTAAAGTTCCATCCACCTTCATGCTTCAAATGCGCCCACAAGGTAGTAGAGGCATCAAGAAAAAATTTCTAAGTATGAGGAATATCCACCTGCCCAAGCAAAATGCGCCCATGCTTGGAGGAGTCTAGGAAGTCAAAGATGTTGAAAATGTTCAAATTCCTCTCTCCCTCTCAAGTGCGCCCAAATCAAAGCAAGCAAGGAGGAAGTCAAAAGGGTCAAAGATGCTTTATCATCCTCTCACCCCCAAATGCGCCCTCACATGCAAGCAAAATGCTAAAAAAGGTTTCTAAGTAAGATGCTTTATTCCCCTTCTCATGCTTAAATGCGCCCAAGTGAGGGCATGTAAAGACAAAGGAAGGGAGGTCAAAAGTCACAAGTTGGGCGTTGAAATTACTTAATCCTCCTCACCTATTGAAATGCGCCTATCTTGGAGGGTGCTTATAGATGAATATTACTAATGCATTGAAGGTGAAGATGGTAAAATAATATGCTAGGCGTTGGAATTTTAAAATGAAAGATATCCCTCATAGAATATAAAATGCGCCCAAGGCATTCAAGGAGAAATTTTTTCTAAGTGAGTCAAAACAATAAAAAATTTCTCACCATAGGAAGATGATTTGAAGATCAAATAAAAATTTCCTAAGGCAATCTAAATATTTTTTCTAAGTATTATCAAATTTCCACCTCCCCAGAGGAAAATCACGCCTGGACTTGGAAGTATGAAATTTGGATGAAATTGCCAGAGATGAAGTCAGATGATGCCAGTTGCACGGGGTCAATAAAAGTTTTTCAAGTAAGGGCAACGAAGCGCTCACAGAGATGAAATGGATTAAATTCGTTAAATCTTTTTTTTTTCCAAGGTTCAAAATTCAAGAAAATTAAATGAACCCGTTCGTTGTATACCTATGGGTTCGATGTGTTCTGAAGGAAATTTTCTTTTGGGTATTGAAGATTTCCGACAAAGAATAGATTTTAAAGTCTTTCGCAGTTCGCCGAAGCCTTCAGGATGGATATTTCTGATGAACACCAGGTTGATGAATTTCCTAAGTAAAAGTTTAAAAAAAAAAATTCTAAGGCAAGAAAGGAAAAGGATGTTGAAATATGTCGCCTTGGTAGATGAATCTGAAATCGGGCACCTAGATAATTTTTGATCAAATTCCTGATGAAAGCATTTTTCTCGAGTCTGAGTTGGATGAAATATCGAAGTGAAGTGTGCTAGGCAGAATGCAAGATGGGTTGGAAAATTGGCTAAGGCATGAAGAATTTGAACGCGAAGTTGGCTAGTGAAGACGATGAACGCTTGGAAGTTAGAGCGTGAAAATCGTGGTAAGTGAGTTGAGTTTATATTATGAAATGTTCTAATACTCTCCTCCTTGCTTGTTTTGTAGGAGGAACGTCGAGACCAAGTAGTGATGACTTAAGTGATGAAGAAAATAATCCAAGATGACATTTCAACCTCGAAGGAGGAAAAGTTGCAAGAAAATGGCTAAGTGTTGAGACTTAGTGACAGAGAAGAAATGTTTTCAAAACTCAAGATGGAGAAAAGAATGGAAGCTCGAGCAAGTTGAAGAACATCAAGAAGAAAATCAAGAATGGTGTGAACGCGTTTCAAGGCTGGAATCTTCTAGAAGGGTGATGGACATTAATGGCTCATTTATTACCCCACTCTTCTTGGTGGCGGTTTTTAGGGTGAATCTTGTTTAGGGCTGAGGTGGCACAATTTGGGCCATCCAGCCGATTGTAATCTGAGCCATCCACTGGACTTGGCCAGCTATAAAAGGGGTATCCCCCCTCATTTGTACCTTAGTAGAAATTAGCTTAGAGTTAGACAGTAGACATAGAGTAGAGAGACAACTTAGAAGTAGCTTAGTATAGATTGATAGTGTAGTTGAAGAAAGAAAATTTTCCTTTGAAAACTTTTGCAAGAAATTGTTGTGTAAAACTTTCATAATAAAAGATCTTTTCATTGATGGTGAAATTCATCTTTGTTATGGATAGCTAGCGAGGTTTCTTCATCCCTTCTACTTCAAGTAGTGTAATTTCATTTTTATGCAAGTAGATGTTAGCCGTGGAATGTGGTGTTTGACCTAAGCAAGCTTCGCTTATCCATACCACTAGCGGGCTCACTGATGGTGTGTTCGCCTTGTGTGGTCAACTAGAAACGTTGTGGGCCTAATTTCAATCACAGTTTGAATGATGGTATGTGTCGTTGTGATGGTATCTTCATGTCAAGTGGTGGTTTGAACATCTTTAGTCATCTCCCTTGAAGATTGCACCGACTCCATGGAAGTTGTCCTATGCGAGGCAAAGCGAAGTCCGGTTGAAAGTTTGCTGAAGTTCAGCTCCATATCCCGCACTTAGAATAGATTTAGACTCTCTAAACCTTGCAACCACTTTAAATTCAGTACTTTCTGATTAGAATAGGAAATCCGTGCTTCATTGATAAATTTGTCGAATTGTGGAAACCCCTTTCTTTGCTGTTGAACAATTCCGTAAGTCCCCCTGAAATACCAGCAAATCACATCGAGCCAACTGAGACTATTCGCATTGAAGGAACCTTGGAGTTGAATGCACGAACTCTCTCGCAATCTTAGCATGCTGGATACTTTGATCAAGAGAGAATAGGGTAGCTATTGGTGACTTTATTCTACGTTGGTGCGGTCATGAAAAACACATCAACAATATGATATCACTTCTTAAACTGAATTCAATCGGTTCATGAATGAATCAATGCATGATCAACTCAATGTGCAGTCTACAGGAGCAATGATGACAGACACTTCTCCTATTGTCACAATACCCATGGTAACTTTAGAGGTGACAATGACTTCAGAGGTGACAATGACGACATAGTTGATAGTGAATCCAGAAATTCACACCTCCTTCCTTCCCCCATGGTTGATATCTCAAGTATCGAAGCGGAAGAAGCAAATGATCTCTCTAGGGGAGCTCGACCTCAAAGAGATAATCCCTCCAAAGGCTAAAGGGAAGAAAAAGGAAAAAGTATACTCAAGGCTAAACGTTGACAAAACTGGCCACAAGTATGTGGAGATTGGCATACCACTGCAAGAAGGAGATGTCAATATGGAGGACTACACAGTAACAAGAGTCCATCTTGGCAAAGTTACCAATGAAAGTGCAAAAGCAGATGCGCAAGTGACATTAGACATCTTGGCTGGAAGACTGGATAAAATGGAGCAAGATCGTAATATGTACAAACAGAGGGCAGAGCATTATGCCACTGTTGTAAAGAGACTTGCAAGATCTTCAACTAATACACATCTGCTGATAGTGGTAAGTATTGAGGACCCAACTGTCAAGAAAGCTGAGAAGTTCGCCTCCAAAGGCAGGGTGTTGTATGATTTTGTTGAGAAGATCATAGAACACGAATCTCAGATCATAATTGTTGCGGACGAGAAAACTATTTTGTTGGCCAAGCTCACCATAGAGCTTGATAAAGAGAAAAGTGTACTTTCCCAGGAGTGCAGAGATATGGAAAAGTGCCTGCTGTCATGGTCACAGATGAAGTAGGTAAAGCTCAGTAAATTGGTGGAAGCCGGGGTAATTCCCAACAAAGAAAAGTTCATTGAAGTAAGAGAATCCTTGAAACATCGAATTCAAGTAATTCAATCTCTTACAGAGGATCTCCACCAAGTGCAGGAAGATGTCGAAGGGCATTGTGTGATTCTTGAAAAAGGTATCAAGGAGTTACCAAGACAACTTCTTGAGGAAAATCGTATCTTCCTGCCAGCCATAGAAATATCTTAGATCTTCAAAGAAGCCATCATGAAGTTGATTGATAGTGCATACTTTTCAGAAGCCTCTCTGAACGTCATTTGTGATACAAGGCTCACATTGGATAACCTGAAAAACGCATCTTGACAGGTGCAAGAAGGTTCACTCATTTGCCATGAGATTGATCACAAGAATTCACACCATTGTGGATTACACCATTGGTCCGAATGAGAAGTTCGTATAGGAGACCAGGAAGAAATACAAAGATTTCCATGCCCAAAGCAAGGAAACATGAAGGTTCCTGATCTCCAGTGTTAGATATTTTTGATGCCTCCCATTATGCACTAAATATTTCCTAACATTTTATGTCTTTTTGCAAATTGTAATTGCACCAAGTTCGAGATGTAATCTTTTGAAAACAAATTACACTTTGACTTTGGTCAAAGTTAAGTGAGATCTCCTTGAATCGCTCACCCAATTTTCCTTAATTTTCTCAATTAGTTTCCTAATTTTGCTCTTCCCTATTTCCATATATAGGAGGGTTTTCCTTTGTATTATCAATCTTTTAGTATTTTGCAACAAAGTGCTGCCCTTTTTGAAAATAAATTGTGAAACTTTGTGTTCATGCTTTGCGAACAAAATCTGATCAATAAAGAAGAAGATTGCAAACCAGACTTTGTGTTGGATTCAATAGTCTTGTGAATTGATCTCTTTTGGTGGTAATTCATAGGTGATATCTGAAAGACTCTAAGAAATTCATGTAAAATTTGTGTTACATCTTTTACTTAGATTTACATTTGTGTTTTGTTTAACTATGGTTGGATGATCTACAAGACTCTGCGCTTGTAATTGTTCATACTGTTCAAGGAATTGCTGCATTTGAGAAGACTTTGTGCTTCTAATGCAACAAATGACACATCTTTCATAGATCCACCATTGAAAAAGATACGAAACGACTTTGTGCCTTTGTGAGCTTTCCTTTTTATTTTACTTATTTATTGTTAATCACTTCTGGTATCTCTACACTTTGCTTTGACAAGATAGAGGTATTGGAATTACTACTTGTTGATCGTTTTAGGTTATTGTGAATTGAGAACTTCCAACAATGAAGCATTGTAAACATCTTCTTTGAAAAAAGAGAGAAGGATGAATGTGACACACCCCCCCGCCCCGCTTCGTAAGTTTTGTGTACATTGTGTAATTACTTTATTTGTTTTACTATCGCTTCCATCAACAGTAAGAAGGGCACCTCTCCTTTCCTGAGAGGAGAGATTCATATCTCACATAGCTGTGGCTGAAGTCCTAGTTGTGTAATCTATCAAAAAGTTGATTACATAATTTTCACCCAAAACAGTCTCGTGCAACATTGGACTAATTTCAAGTTGTGGGTACCCTATATGAAACTAGACCTCTGGATTTTAGGCCGGCTTTGTTACATCCCAAATTGTGACGTTACAATTTACCATTACTAGATAGAGTAAATGTGAATTTTGGAGGTGAATTAATGATGCTTGTACCTTGTTTTCAATATGAATGTTGTTTCATTTGATGTTATTCTTGGTGAAATACTACATAAAGGAGAATAAAAGGTTATTGATTTGTGAATAATCTAACTTTTGAAATGTTTCATGTATTCTGCTATGTTTTGAGCATATGACTCCTGTTGTCGTGTCATCGTGTGCAGGTAAGAGGACCATTCCTCTAGGTAGAGGAGAGATATCACTCGGGGAGGAACTTGGTTGGGTAAACAGTAACAAGTACCAATTGGGCATACACACACATATTATAGACTAAGTAAGCTAAGTCATTTGTTGAGTTAAGGGTAAGTCATCCGTAGGCTTGTTTATTGTCATTAGGAGTCGTATCTACTTCTGAATGTGTGAATAAGTGATGCTTTCCAGTATAACCATATGTGGAATAATGTTTCTAGTTAGAGGTGGGCATGTGTATATGTATATATACATATAAATATGGTATGTACAAGTGTCCATAAGAATATTCATGTCGATACAACGTATGAGAGTAGATGGATATGCCATACATGTGCATCGATATAAATGTATTTATGAATACATATACATAAAGGAGGTATACAAGTAAATATACATGTATACATACCCACAACCAACCTGTTATATATATGTGAATATGAATATATATTATAATGATATTACCTCAGAATTTACGTATACACATATATATACATATACATGAGTACATATAATGAAAGTATGCTGACTGGCTTGCAGTATATGTACATGTAATTTAAAATGTATATATAAATACATGTATATATGTAAAGGTAAATATATTTATATATTTAATATTATATTAAGTATGTATATTATATAGTATTTACAAAATATAAATATGTATACGAGATTATTTAAATTATTAAATTTAAATAATTATACATAAATATACAATGTAAATTAAAACTATATTATATAACTATTCTAATATAATAAAATATATATAGATATATTTTATAAAATGGAATTGAAAATCAAATGAAGTTTAAACAAACATTTTTATTTAATATTCATTAAGTGTTGAAGAGAAATCACGAGTTTGTAACATGAGATGTTTTTCTCAAAAATGAATATTTCATTCAAATGTCGAAAATCAAATACTATGACTTCAATTTTTAAACAAATATTATTGTCACAATTCCGCTAAGGTTCAAATATTTCTTTTGAACTATATCGAAACTATAAAGTGGAAAATAATGAGGAAAACGAGTTGTTATGAGTGCATACCCGTAAAGATGAAAATAACGAATGAAAAAGGAAATGGCGCCAGTAGAATCGCGCGACCAGGGCCAAGTTAATGAATGCGGCTAAGATAAATTCGTTTGCAACCACGGAAATGGAGAGGTGGACGCCATCTGATCAGGGACTTGGTCTTTGCATAAACTTTCACTTATCCTTACCTGTTGAATCGCGCCAAAACCAGAAGGTGTTGCGATTTTATGAACTGGTCATGTGCAAAATAAATTTACCTCATTGCTGTTAGCTAATGGAAGTCGAAATCTTCTCTATAGGGTGACACATTTCTCATTTGAAACATTCCAAACCCTGTTGGCAGCATAGACGCCTTGGAAAGAGGAATTGGTTAAATTTACTAACACTATATAAAGCCTGCAAATGCTCATTCTTAACACACGAAATTGGAAATTTAGAAGTTGCAAGTTTATTTCTGTTTTCATCAAGAGAGTTTATTTTGTGAAGTGTGCAATATTAGGTTGAGAGTGAGTTTCTCTTTGTTGTGAGTTTATACTGTTTTGCTGTGAAGATTTTCAACAATTCTGGAAATCAGTAATTATTTGGCAGAGAAGTCGTTTCTGTCAATTGTCATCTTTTGAGTAGCAAGTTGAGTTCATCTTCAGCTGGATATCCTTTGACTGGAAGTTGAAGGAGAAGCAATTTTCTACTAGAGCAGTAACTGTGGGAAGCTAATAATAGGCATGCTATTTCTTTTATGTTGCCCTGATTTGCTGCTTGATAATCAGAAGTTAGTCTGTTAATAATAGGTTGGGAGTGAAGACTGTTTTGATTGGTATATTATGAATTGAAAATCTGTAGAATGATGTCATCTATAAATAGATAATCTGTGAAAAAGAAATACAAATACATGTTGTATACTATTAGTTTTGCATTTAATAGTAGATGGATTTACTGATGCATTGAAGATTTAACAACATTATTTGTATTGATTCCATATATGGAGTATATGCTTTTGCATAGCTATTTAATACTAGGTATGGTTTAAGGGAATTTAATAAGTTACAGGTTACAACTAGATATAAGTTAATTTAGTCAAGTTAATGAAGCTCCTAGGATGAGAATGTCCAAAATAAGGGAGATAGTTGTAGGTACTTGTTATAATGACCTCCGTTCTAGTAGTTAGTTTGTTGTAGGAAGTCTAGGATACGGACTATCTCGATAGACCAACCTACGCGTAGAGTAAGAAAGCCTCAAGTCAAGTTGACCCTGTCTAGTGCACGTGATAGATGACCTACGTTCTTGATTGAATGTAAACACTTTGGCCAAAGTAGTGTAAGGAACCATTTAGTTGTAGTACTACACTGTCAGTTCACCATGATCCCGAAATACATTCTAGTTCGAGAGTTGCCGGTTGCACAGAATCTAGCTATGTAGGATCACAACACTATGTCCAATTGGTAGTCGTTAAAGGATACCCCACCAATCTCTTCTTCGAAGGGAGGGCTGTTCATTGTAAAATGATCGTGCGGGGGACCTGTTGTGACCTTTTTCACACATCGCCCCATTGCAAATGGGGACCCCCTAATTTTGGCTTTGCTTTTGGTTTGTTTTGTCGTTGTCTCTCTTTTCTACTGTCTGTCTTTTCGAGATGGGCCCGCTGTTGAACCTTAACGTGAAATTTTGAACAAGTCTAAAAATTAGGGTTTCATCGTTTCTAGTCAATCCAAGGTCGAATAGGGCGAATAAATTGCAAATTGAGACTAACAGTGTTGTCAGCATGTTTCCAGCACGCCCCCAACAAATTTTCGTCCGATTCTGAGGTACTTACTATTTTTAGTAAGTGTGAAACTACAGGCAATTCGTCAGCATTTTTGGGATTCTGACAGTCACACGACATTCAGAGCGCATCAGGCTGCTCGCGTGCAAAATTTGAGCGAAAACAGATAACTTACTATTTTTAGCAGTCCAGCTTCTGGGACAAATTTCAGAGTTCAGATGCAGAGTTTTTCTTTGCATGTTGGCATTTTCCTTCTGGGTTTTTCGAGACCTTCGCAGTGATGTAACATGCAAGTCAAGACGACAACTTTCAGAATTCAGTCTTTCGAGGCTATTTTTAGGGTTTGCATGTCAGGGTTTCTTTTGCATGTCGGATGATTCCTGATGGGTTTTTTGAGAGCTTCGCGATGGTGTGACATGCAAACAAAGATAACCACTCAGTAAGGAACTTACTATTTTAACCCGAGTGCGTCGGCGTAGCTTCCCAGAGTTAGGAACCTGAGGCGATGCATGATGCCACTGAGAACAAAAGAGAAACAAAGACCATTTGATACGCATGCAGAGCAAATTAGGGTTTCCAACTTTGGAGCCTGAAAAGAGGGGTAAAAAGTCAAAATTTTCGAAAACCGATGTAAACCATCGCGATCAGCATCCTTTAGGCTATCTGCTGGTGAAATTTCAAGTCAAACGGAACACTTACTATTTATAGTAAGTCAATTTGGAAACTGGCTAAAAATAGTAAATCGACTGCATGCGTTGATGCCTACAGGCAGGTCACGTGGTGAGGAGCGCCTCATTCGAATTTCAAGTCAATCGGAGCTGTGGAGGTGCCCGAAACGAGAGGTTACTATAAATAGCAAAACACTTCCCAAAATGTGCTATTTTTAGTAGGTCGGCTCAGAATGGCAGTGTCGACAGGTTGATGAAGTCATGAAGGTCCAGCGTTCAAAATTTCAAATCGTTCTGAGCTTCAGAGATGCTAAAATCAGAGGACTTACTATAAATAGTAAGGCATGGAAGAACTGGCGAAAATGAAGAAAAAATGGCTAAGGCATGAAAAGTTCATCCTGCTCTCATACCAAAATGCGCCTAGCTCAAGGTAGTAGCAGGCAAAATTTTTCTAAGTCTGAGTTCATCCTCTGGCCACCTCAAAATGCGCCCTCAAGGCAACGATGTTCAAGCATAAAAAAATATTCTAAGTCGAAATTTCATCCACCTCCCCATGCCAAATGCGCCCAATATGAAATAAGTTGGTGAAAATATTCTAAGGAATTGTTTCATCCTTCAGCCATGGCAAAATGCGCCCACTCTAGGAAGGTGCTCTAAAATTTTCTAAGTCATGAGGATATCCTCCACCCCCTTTGAAATGCGCCAAGTTTAAGAATAAGTCAAAGGTGGTCAAGGCGTGGTAAGTTTTCATCCTCCATCACCTAGCAAATGCGCCCAGCCACTAGCATGTTCAAATGCGCCCATGTTTGAGAGGCATGCAGCAAGTGAGTCAATGGGTCAACAAAGCTCGTCCACCTCACTATGTGAAATGCGCCCATGAGGCTAAGAGGTCAACAAGTCAAAGTTCTAATCCTCCATGCATGCTGAAATGCGCCCAAAGAAGGCATGTGAAGACAAAAGAAAAATAAGGACAGAAGTCAAAGCTAGGCGTTGAAATGTTCATCCTCCTCTTAGGCCTAAATGCGCCCAAAAGAGGGCATGTGAGGACAAAAACGTTGGAGATGAAAGGTCACTTGTTGGTGGCGTTTGAAAATTTTCATTCTCCTCTACATGAGAAATGCGCCCAAGTGCATGAAGTATGAAATGAAATTACTAAAGGCGTTGGAGGGGTAAAATAAAGTGTTGCTAGTGATGGATGAATAGTGCTAGGCGTGGTTAATATTCCCCATGAAGTGAGGTATGCGCCTAAGATAAAGTGTTGAGGGTGGTGAAAATATTGCTAGGCGTTGAAAGTTAAAGTGTCCTCCTCAAACATAAAATGCGCCCAAAGGGAGATTAAAGAGTAAGCTAGGCGTTGGATTTTCTTTTTTTTAACAAGGTGTCCTTCATGAAGTCTAATATGCGCCCAAGTTGATGAATAAAATAGAATATGTTAAGTGTGATGTGCTTTCAAGAAATATTTTCTAAGAGAAGTTGATGAAATTTTTTCACCACTGGCAACGATGAGCAAGATCAAATAAAATTTTCTAAGGCAAATTCTCAAAGTGCCAAGTGACTCAAAAATTTTCTAAGGCACAAATATTTTCTCCCTTAGAAAAATGCCTAAGTCGGGAGAGGTGATGGAATTTTCCTGAGCAGAGTTGCCAGTGATGAAGTCAGAAGGTGCCAACATTGCAGGATGAGTAAAAAATTTTCAAGTCAGAGCAACAAAATTCTCAGAGGAGATGAAGAAATGAAATAAATTGTTGAAAATTATTTTTCCAAGGTTCAAAATTCCAGAAAATTAAATGAACCCGTTCGTTGCACCCTTGAGTTTGACGCGTTCTGAAGGAAATTTTCTTCTGGGTATTGAAGATCATTGATGAGGAATGGATTTTAAGGTCCTCCATAGCTTGCCGAGGTTTCTGTGATAAGGATTTCAAATGGGCACCAGGTTGATGAAATTTCCTAAGGGAAATTTGAAAAAATTTCTAAGGCAAGGAATAAATGATGTTGTTGAAGATAAAATGCCTTGGCAAAAGAATTTGAAGGTGATCTCCTAGATGATTTTTGATCAAATTCCTGATGAGGGGATTTTCCTCGAGCCTGAGTTGGATGAAATATCAGAATGAAGTGCGCCGAGCAGAGTGCAAGATGGGTTGGAAAATTTGGCTAAGGCATGAAGAATCATGAAGAAGGCAAAAGTTGGCTAGTAGAGGCGATGAACGCTTGAAAGTTAGAGCGTGAAAATCCTGGTAAGTAGGTTGAATTTGTATTATGAAGTGTTCTAATATTCTCCTCCTCGCTTGTTTTGCAGGAGAAATGTTGGGGCCAACCGGTGATGACTTAGTGTGATGAAGCAAGTGATTTAGGACAACAACTCAACCTCGAAGGAAGAAAGTTGCAAGAAAATGACTAAGTGTTGAGGCTCAAGTGATGAAGAAGAAATGTTTTCAAAACTCAAGATGGAAGTTCGAGCAAAATTGAAGAACAACACCAAGAAAGAAGATCGAGAACAGTGTGAACACGTCTGCAAATGGGAATCTTCTAGAAGGGTGGTGGCCATTAATGGCGCATTTATTACCCCTCTCCTTTGTGGCGGTTTTTAGGGCAAATCTTGTTTAGGGCTGAGGTGGCACGATCTGGGCCATCCAGCCGATTGTAATCTGAGCCGTCCGTTGGACTGGGCCATCTATAAAAGGGGGAGTCCCCCTCATTTGTAACTCATTAGAATTAGACATTAGAGTAGAAGTCAGAGTAGAGAGACAACTAGGTGATAACTTAGAAGTAACTTAGTATAGATTGATAGTGTAGTTTGAAGAAGAGGGAAAGTTTTCCCTTTGAAAACTTTGTAAGAAATTGTTGTGAACACTCTCTCAATAAAAGAGTTTTTCATTGATGGTGAATTTCGTCTTTGTTGTGAGTAGCTAGCAAGGTTTCTTCGTCCTTCCGATTCAAATGGTAGCGTAAAATAGTTCAAAGTAGTATAATTTTCATTCCATGCAAGTAGATGTTAGCTGTGGAATGTGG
>VDFB02382595.1:0-33972 GCA_007258455.2 Sequoia sempervirens
TGGTGCAATAAAATGAAGACATCATAGCTTTAGGTGTTAAAATTTACAACAGTTTGCTATGTTTTGTGATTTACAACGTTGTTATTGGATGCGTATACAATTCTCTCATGCCATTTGGAGACCTTGAGAAATAGAACAATTCCTTAACACTTTGCAAAATCACCTACTTCTTTCAATTTGGATTAAAATTGAACCCCTTTGTGAGTGTGAGAAAAAGGCATGGTGTGTGTTCTCTCTTTATTCACATGAGCAGAGATGATCGAACTATGAATGTACTTCCTTGCTATTGTTTACCTTTAGAAGGGACTGCCTCCCCTCTTTGAAAGGAGGGAATGACCCAAGTGGTGATGAACTAAAGCCAAGTTCTTCCAAACCACTATATAAATGTGTGGTTGCAATGAAAATTATGATCAATGGGATGCAGTACATGATAGCTCTCCCCCAGTATCTTTATGATGCATAAAGCCCTTGTTCTAAGGGTTGGGAGACCTCTTGACGGAGTTTAATATTGTATCCCCTAAACTAGAAGCCCTTATTATGAACCTTTGTTTAGAATCCAAAATCCTTAATACTTGTTGGTGCAAGAACGATCATTCTAAAGTTTCCCCACATTCTTACTATTCAATTTAGAAACCGAAAAATCCTTTTGATCTTTGAATTTTAAGTATTTTGAGATTTGGTGGTCTTGAGAAGTGTGTGCTGAGAAAGGGGAAGCTAGTGTCACCAAATCTTTAACTGTTCACATTTTTTAGTGTTTGGAGAAATCCAAGTGGGGACTCAACATGTATAGCCATTTCGAACCTAGGATTCTAAATGATTGTGAGTCAATTTGATACATTTCTTGGTTCCAAAACATTACAAAAACAAACATTCACTATCTTCCTCAAAAATTTCAAATGCTTTGGTTTAAATATGGATACCTCTTGAATTAGCCTTGATATTATTGCTTGTCTTAAGGATTTATCCTTAGTGATTTCTAAATATCTCGACTTAATCTCAAATCCATATTTCCCAAAGACAACATAGGCAATTATGGCTTTAATCTAATAATTTTCACAAAATGGAAATTGTGAAAGTTATGATGTTTTTGACATAAACATTTAGTTTGAAAACATAATCAAGACGAGTGTTTGTAAAATTAATTCATTTAAGCAAGATAAAATTGACACAATTGAATCCCACATGACTATTTGGAGACTGATTGCTCCAGTTGAACAACCTGATCTTGAAGGTGCTATCATTCAACCAAACTTTGAACTCATAAATGAAGAGAAAACCGATCTCATTAGTAGTTTGAGAAGCTTCACATTTGAAACAAAAGAAACACCCACCCAATGGAGAAATACAATAACAATATTCAACAAAGAAGAGGAACACACTGATATTGAGGCTAGAAGGACCATATTACCACCACCTTCGTGGCAATAAATATTTTCCTTTCTTCCATAAACTTGAAACTTCTTTTTAGCGATCTCACATAAATTCACGATTCTAAAATCAAGTCTACAGGTTGTCATTTCAAACTTAGGCATCTTAGTCCAAAATATCTCAAGAAACAACTTTTAACACTTCACAAGAATAGAGCAAGTTGGTAGAAATTTTTTATAGACACGTTTCAAGGAACAATCCATAATTATATGCATTCTTTTGGAGTGAAAACCCTGGTCTTTTTTATGATATTGAACTCCTCTAAATGATCCATCACACAATCAAAACTTGTAGGGGTAGACCTATATCCCACCATTGCAGAAATAGATATCGTCAATCATAGTTTAGTATGAAGGGCCAAAATACTTTATTGCAATTGTTACCTCTTGATAAGGATCTTTTATGCTCGAGCTAGGAGGAAACAAATAGGTTTAAACATCCCCATCCATCCTCTCATCTAAGTCAACATTGGGTCTTTAGGATTTGAACATTTTAGAGGTCTAGCATCATTCTCATTACCTTGGTGTTGGAAAAAAAGGGTTCATTCTAAGTCAAAATTGGGCCAACATTTCATCCATCCCTCCATCAAATTTCATTCTTTACTTCACCAAACATTGCAAAAAATTTGAATATACCAACATTTTTTGACTTAAAAACATCAATCAAATCAACCCTAACTTAGCTACTTTGTATGTGAAATGTATCCTTTTCCATGCACTTAGTTAAGTTAGTTATCATCTTTGAACTAGTTTATCTTGAAGGTCATGAGTCTACCCTAAAGATTTCCAAGTTCATAAACATCCTTTATCCTAACATCAAAACATCAAACTCAAGTCAAAAGTGTTGCCCCAAAACGTTTGTAAAAATCACTTCCCACATCACCCATATTTTCATCCCCCATTATCATCATTGCTCCAAAAATACTTAGAGTGTCCCTTTTTCCTAGATTTGAGTCAACTAGAGAGTTCAAACATCATAAATCACAACACAACCCTCCCATAGGTGACACAAAATTTATGGTAAAAATGAGATCACAACACAAGATAATAATGGAGAAAGCCAAAGTTACATTCACCTCAAGTGATCCAAATCCTTTAGAATTTGATCCAAGAAGTCAAGTTACCCCATTCTAATAACCGTCATCCCCTTTAGGACCATATGAGATTGAAGATGTTACAAATAACCTGTTTGGACTTACTAGGGAGGAAATCATGGAACATAAAGCCTTTGAAAATGTAGCTCCAATTTCTCCATCATTTGTTGCACAAAACATGACACAAAGCTTCAAAACTCCATCAATAGGGCTGAATCAAACATCCAATACTAGTCTTACAACTAGTATTTCCCAAGACTTTGGTCTAACTCTTCCATTTGAAAGTAGTACACTTATGGGTATCCTTGAAACTAATCCCCCACCTCCAACCACCACTTGGACACCTACCTTTGGTGGTCCTCCCATTCACGAAGATCCTAAATAGCCATACACAACTCTTGAACTTCATTATTCCACAACCACTTCAACATATCAGGGACATCCCTCTTCATCCATACCCATGAGTACCACAAGTATGCCCACCATCATGCCAAGCAATATAGACCAATTATCTCAAAACAAAACATAAGGGCATACCATACCATAGAGTTAACCCTTAACACAGATGGGGACATCTCTATCCAATCCTCCAATTGGTTCATCCATACCATTGGTGTCACAAAACACATCCATCCCATCCATTATCAATCCATATCAAATCCATCCATTGGTTTCGAGTTGTATCAACCCAGGAAATACCTTAATCACAAATCCCTTGTTTACATCTTTGGCACAAGGTAATCGTCAAGACATGGGACAAGGTAACCTTTTTAAACCATAGACTCAAGGTCCTAATGTGTCATTACCATTGAAAATCTAATGGCATCATCCTCATCTTTCCCCATAGTTCCCGTTACCATGTAAAATCAAATGGGACCTCAAACTTACATTCCTTTGTCTTCATCTACCATCTTACAAGCAATATCAAACCAAGGGAAACCTTCATCCTTAATCAACAATCTACTACCCACTTAGAACATTAATGCTCAATATCCATCTCAGATGTCCCAACAACCACTTGATCCTACATTACAAGCACATGCCCTAACTTTATAGCAAGCTATATCCAACAACAACAACAAGTAGCCTTAGCAACACAAGCAACACAAGAACATCAAGCTCAACAAGAAGCCTTAGCTCAACAACAACATCAATACCAACAAGCAGCCTTAGCACAACAACAACATCAAGCTCAACAAGTAGCCTTAGCACAAAAATAACATCAAGCTCAACAAGAAGCCTTAGCACAACAAAAAAATCAAGCTTAAAAAGGCTCCTTAGTAGCACAACAACAACAAGCAGCCCTAGCAATGCAACAAGCCTAGCAGTATGTCTAACAACAATAATTGATTGTGTAACAAGGTTCCTACTACAATCCTCAATAGAACATTGCCAATATAAATGTGTTAGCAACATAAACATCAATACCACAATCACCCTCATAGAATCTCACACCACCCTACATCCCATATAACACCGTATCATACCAAAATCCTCCATTCAACTCATCCGCCATCCCACCATGTGTTCCTCCACCAAACCCGCAAGACAATCTATCATTGCAATTGAAGGCGTTATCCCAAGAAATGAAGGACCTTCGAATGGGAAAGAATAAGAAGCCCATACACAGAATCTATGTCCCTATCCATTTGATCGAAACATTGCAATGATACCATTCCCTCCCGATTTTGAAATCCCCAAATTTGACAAATACAAAGGGAGAGGAAGTCCTATGGACCATTTCAAAGAATTCAATGTCATGTGTGTGGAGGTGGCCTACAATGATTCATATCTAATGCATTTCTTCCCTTGAAGTTTAACAGGTCCTGCAATGGATTGGTTTTCTCATCTAACTCCCAACATCAAAACTTTCCAAGAAATTACTAATAAATTCATCACACTTCTCCTTTAATCTTGACATGGACGTCAGTCTAGAAGAAATATATACCCTTAGAAAAAATAAAGGAGAATATTTTGCTAATTTCTTGCAATGATGGAGACAAAGAGCTAGTAAAAGCAAGTATCCACTTCCTGACGAGCAACAAGTGGGAATCATCATAGCAAACTTGGACCCAGATCTATCCTTCCACTTGAAAATGTAGTGCATCACATCATATGATGAGCTCATCCCTAGATCCCTTAACATTGAGAGAGCTCTAATCTCACAGGGAAATACTCAAGCTTACAAGGACAACCGACCATCAACTAGTTCAAATAAGAAGCCTTGTGTTTGGGCAAAGAACAAGAACACAAAAAATGATGGTGTGGTAGATTCTAAGGTGGTCCTAAGTGCTCCTAGACCAAACAACAATCAAGTTGCTAACATTAAACCAATGGTACAACAAACAAAACCTCCTTAGAACAATCACATCAATAATACCGACATCCAACAAAGACAAACCGCTAACAAGAACAACTATCCCAAGTGCAAGTACATAGTTATTGGAACCTATCAAAACAATCATGAAGAAGTTGATAGAGTCAAATATGATAAAATTTCCCAACTTTGAAAAATACCAAGAACCACAAGAGAAACCATCTTGGTACAACGAGCATGATCTCTCTGAATTTCACAAAATCAAAGGACAGAAAATGGAAAACTTCATGAAACTTAAGAATATAATTCAAGATCTAATAGAGAATGATACCATATCTATTGAGGTACTAGCTAGGAATCAAGATCTTAAGATATAGAAGAACCCTATGCCAAATCATAACAAAGCAAATAACAATGGAAAAGCTAAGGATTACACAAATGTGCATCACACCTATTCTAATGTAGTTGCCTCCTACGATAGCTTCATTACTGTTGTCACCATCGAAGGAGCTAGTACAGAATGTGGAGTCACCAAACAATGTGGCAAGGTTACCGTTCAAGGGGTCCCACCTCAATCTAGAGCATAACCTATTTTTCCCACATAAACTCCTAGCAAGTACAATCTTCTAGACCAACTTAAGTAGACCCCTACACAAATATCAATCTTATAAATTTTAAGGTTATCCCCCGCACATAGGGAAATATTAGAGAAATCCTTGTCCAAGTCATCTGTCTCTGGGAATATTGGCATTGATTAGTTTCAAACTATGGTAGGGAATATCACCAATAATCTTATCACCTTCTCAAAGCAAGACCTACCATCACAACCATCTCAGAACTGTGATTTACACCTTGAGGTTTTCATTCATAAAAAAAGGTCAAAAGAGTCTTGGTAGATGGAGGTGTTGGTCTAAACATTTGTACCCTGCAGTTGATCAAACATCTAAGCTATTCAAAAGATACCATTGAGAAAGAAAAAGTACCACCATTAGAGCATATGACAACCAAGAATGGGTATCACAAGGAATCATTGCACTTCCCATTCAAGTGGGACCTCTCATTGCAAAAACTACATGCCAAGTGCTTGATCTTGATCTTCCCTATAACATCCTACTTGTCTGACCATGGATCCATTCCCTAAAAGCTGTAGCCTTGACCTATCATCAATGTGTGAAATTTCCTTTTGAAGGCAGAGAAATCACTATCCATGGAGATCTTGAGTCTTTTTACTATTGCAAAATTCTTGAAGCAAAGCTCTATAAAATCCCCCAAATACCTAAAAATGATGAAGGGCCTACACCATCTACCTCACTTGTTGACCCAACATCCCTTGCATCTACTTATGAAACAAAGGAATTAGTTGTTTAGAACATACCTGATGTCAAAGCAGTGATCCAAGATGATGGTTGTGGAAACTACAAGCTATTGAAAGACACCTTTGTCTTAGGAAAGAGACCTACTTCTTTGAAATCTCATGGGAAACCCACATCTAGCACCAAATAACCTGAAACAATCAAGATGGTAGCCACTACCTTTACCAAGTGCAGGGATTTGAATCAAGATGCCAATGAGGAGGATATCTCTAAACTCCTCTATCAAGATGAATGACCTATCCCTATTCTTCCCATGGAAGATGACAACAAAGGCTCACAGTTGATGAAGGGCATGGGATATAAAAAGAATGAGAAGCTAGGATAGAATGAAAATGGCTTGCTAGAACCCATCATTCTTGAGAAGTGATTAAAGAAACTTGGCCTAGGTTTTACTACTAGCAAGGTCACCCTTATTGGAAAAGGTACTTGTGCTAAATGGGCCGAGGCTTCCTCTTGGTTACCTACATCACTTCATACAACCTTGGATGAATTTCCCCTTGATGTTGCTAACCTATTTGAGAACAACACCCTCTTTATGATATCCATAACATCGTTTGTTCCAAACAACCAACCAACTAAGATACACCTAGTATACCCACAACTTATTGACATGAACCAACAAGGACCACTGAATTTGGATTTATTCAAAAATGATGAATCAATCTCAGAATTCATGGGACTTCATGACAACTTATCATGGGTACATCACAAAGTAGGTATTGACATAAGGTAGACATAGGGGCATACTATGGGGAGACAATTGAATCCTTTATTCGCAAGATTAATGAAATGCAACTAACATGCAGATCCTTGAGTGAAAACCACCTAGTGGCACTCTGATCCTAAAATAATAAAAAAAGGATTTTATTTGATGGTAAAACCTCTCGAGACACACCGGATGATTCAATCTCCCCATATTACGTCAAAAAAGTTCGCGATGCTTTAATGAAAAGCGCCTTAAATTAATGTGAATAAAAAAAACCTAAGTCCTTTCTGTGCTGATCCTTGTGGATGAGGAATAAGTCTGTTCTCAAAAGTGAAGAGCTAACATGGTCATACACAAATATATGGGGCCTCGGTTGATAGTTGTCATACCTAGCGGTTCATCAAAATGACTTCCTTCAAAACTGAGAAGATCACATGAATATGCACTCTTGGTCGAGGAGGAGGGACTGAGAGTTGCAAAAATGTTGGTTCAACAATGATCACCTAAGTGGGTTCAAACCTGTTGCAGTTCATTGCCCAGGAAATCAACCTGTTCAGAGACTTCTTAAACAGCATTTTCAGTGATGATTCATCTTCTGTAGTCTCATTGCGGATATTAGCTAGGCATGAAATTCTCTGAATAATGCATGATTTTAGGCTATAGTAAATACATTATGCCAACAAGGATCCGACAAAACTACATTCACTTGTCCATAGGAACTATTGTAGATATGATGTATTTAGGTTCAAAAATGTGAACACTCTCAAAATCTCCTTCTCTGTCTCGTCGTCCTCCGTCGTGTTATGTGGACGATATTTTGGAAAAATCAAAGAAAAGAAGTGAGTACATTAGAGTCTTAGGACCCATCTTTGATAGACTTGAAGAATACAAGGTATGACTAAACCCAAAAAACTGTCTTTGGGGTTACATCAGGGAAACTTTTTGGCTTCATTGTTTCACAAAGAGGGATGGAAATTGATCCAAAAAAGTAAAATCCATCCTAAACATGGAACCATTTCAAACACTAAAGTAGATGAGAGGATTACAAGGAAGATTGTAGTCCATCAGGAGGTTCATAGCATAACTATAAGATGAAATCTACCCCTTTTCACATCTTCTCCATAAAGGGATAACCTACAAGTGGGATGATAAGTGTGATAAAGCTTTCCAACAGATCAAAGATTACCTTCTAACACCTCTAATGCTTATGCCACCAATACCAAAAAAACCATTGATCCTATATATCTCAACAACACCAACAACATTAGGAGCTCTTTTGGCACAACATGATGAAAATGGAAAGGAAAGGGCTATCTACTACATCAAGAGAACCTTGGTGGGATATGAAATGAACTATTCACCTATTGAGAAGGCATGCCTAGTAGTAGTTTTTGCTTCACAAAAATTTAGACACTACATGCTATCATATCAAATCAAGCTCATTGCAAAGATCTATCCATTGAAATACCTAATATCCAAAGCAACTCTCATTGCAAAATGGGTGATGATCTTAATGAAATTTGAAATAGAGTATGTGGAGTGCAAGGAAATCAAAGGAAAAATGATCACATACCAACTGGTAGAGGCACCCATCTATGCTGAGAACCCCTTAGTATATGAATTCTTTGATGAATCAACCTTCCTTATCAACCTCATGGCTCAGTGGAAGATGTACTTTGATGGATCGTTCACCCAACATGGATCCAAAGTAGGCATTATTTTCATTACCCCTCAAGGTTATTGTATCCCAAAGTCATACAGGCTATCATTTCCTTGTACCAACAACATTGTTGAGTATGAAGCCATAATCATAGGTCTAAGGATAGCGATTCAATGGAAGATTCAAGAGATGAAAGTCTATGGAGACTCACAACTAATTATCAACCAAGTCAATGACAACTACCAAACTAAGGATGACAAGCTCAATCCTTACAAGAATATGGTGGAAAATCTCAAGGATCTTTTCATAGACATAACTTTTGAGAAGATTTATCACATGAACAATAGAGCAACAAATGCCATGGAAACAATTGGATCACTGTTAGACATGCTGAACAACGCCCTTCAATGTGAATTCTTGGTAGAATAACTTCTTGTACCAACTTTTGAAATACTTGAATTTGAATTCACGTGTATCATTGTTGGTCCTAGATCCCTGTGGTATCATGACATATTCAACTACCTAAGTAGAGGAACCCTCCCATTTGATATCACCTCGAACCTTAAAAAGACCTTTGTCAAGAAGGCATCCCAATTTGTGATCCTAGGTGATACCCTTTATTGATGAAGCATCAAAGGGACATTACTATGATGTATTGACCAAGAGGAAGCCTTAACTTCTTTAATAGAAGTACACGACGACATATTTGGGTCCCATTCTAGCAGTATGAAATTAGCTAAGAAACTGTTGAGGATGGGGTACTATTGGCCAACCATGGAAAGATAAGCTCATTAGTACATGAAGAAGTATGTCCAATGTCAACAACATGGGGATTTGATCCATGCTCCGGCTCAAGAGTTGCAACCCATGATTACACCCTGGCCTTTCTCATAGTGGGGGCTTGAAATCGCAGGAAAAATAATTCCAACCTCATCCAATGGACACAATTTTATCATAACCGCCACTAAGTACTTTACCAAGTGGGTTGAAGCCATTCCTATGACCTACATAATGGGGAAAAAAATTGCAAAGTTTATCCTAAACTATCTAATCTTTTGTTATGGTGTTTCACAAACCCTAATCTCATACAAGGGAACACCCTTTAAGAATTAGGATGTGAAAGAGCTATGTCAAAGATTCAACATCCAACATCAATTATCTACCCTGTATTATCCCTATGGAAATGGTCAAGCTGAGGCTATGAAGAAGACCATTCTAAAAATCCTAAAAAAAATAGTCAATGAAGCTAGTTGTGATTGGCATCTGCAGCTAAATCCTGCTCTTTGGGCTTATAGAGCTAATATCCGCATGCCAACAGGTGCAACCCCTTTCTCCCTAGTTGATGGATCATAAGCTATCCTTCCTATTGAGGTTGAGCTCCCATCATTGTGAGTGTCACTATAAAACCTGATCACCAATGAAGAATACAAAGTGTCTTGGTTGAATGAGCTAAAATTATTGGATGAGCGTCGTCTTGATGCTCTCAATCACTTGCAAGTGTATTAAAACTGATTGAAATGAAGCTATAAAAAGAGGATCGAATGTCGGTCTTTCCAGGTAGGGGATCTTGTCCTAAAGTAGAATAAGAAGAACCTTCTAGATCAAGACAATAAAGGAAAGTTTGAACCTAATTGGTTGGGTCCCTTTGTCATCACAACTAGCTATGGATTAGGAGCATACCAATTGTCAACGCCTGAAGGTGAACCATTGCAAGAGCCAACTAACAACTTACATCTCAAATTTTTTTATGCCTAGTCTTAAAGGGTGTAAATCTAAAAATACAAAAACAACAAAAAATGATCAAAATCCAAAAAATGAGAAAAAGGATTGAAAAAATTGTAAACAAAAAAATTGTCCTCTTGTGAAAACCACTTTGGTGGCACTTTGGGCAAGTACCTTGGTGAAAACCTGGCAAACAAGAACCTCACGTAAATAAAGCACTTCCATCTATTCTTTAGCTCTTTTATCTTGTCATTCTTTGCACCACCATTCATCCATCGCCTATCCATGTCCTTATCATAGCTTGATATTGTGAAGTATCATAAACCCTTTAGCACTACTTGGCATATTCCAAAGGTTAGTTTGTCTTGCCTTTATCGAAGTAGTCTAACTTGTCACATTAGGGGCATTTTGTTATGGATCGTATTAGGTTCTTGTATATCTTAAGGTCATAAAAAAATACCAAAAAAATTCATAAAATATCATCGAAAATCCCAAAAAAATTTGTAAAGCGTTCATTGGAAAATACCAAAAACATTCATAAAATCTTGTATAGCTAAAATCCAAAAAAATTCAAAAAATTGTAAATTCAAAATCCAAAACATCCAAATCACATCAAAATCCCTAAAAAGGTTGAACATCAAAAATAAAAAAAGAGGTACCCTTATTGAACTACATTGTCTTTGAGCTTGAACGTAGGTAAGGCCATCATTGATGTTCCCCCGAGACACCCTAGGTCAATCTTTTAGGATTCCATCATAATTAATTAACATTCCATCAACTATTCATATCTCGTTGTTAATAAGTCATGTCAATCAAACTACGTAGTTTCTGCATGTATAACATAGGAAAGGCTTATCTTTGGTCATCCCTCGAGACCCCTAGGATAGGTATTTTAGGTTAGGTTCTTGGTCAAAACTCAGAAAATCCCTAAACATCCAATTAAACTCTCAGAAAACCCCTAAACATCCAGATAATTCTGAAAAACACAAAAAAATTCAAATATCAAAAAGTCCTAAACATTTGAAAATTGAAAATCCAAAAACAATAGAAAACATTCAAAAGACATAAAAAGGCCTCAAAAATATTGGAAAACTCTAAACAGCCTTAGAAAACCAAAAAAAGAAAAACCAAAACATCCACATAAACTTTCAAAAAGACCAAAAATAGCCTCAAAAAATTTTCAAAACACCAAAAACATTGAAATATTCTAAAAAATCCAAAACCATCCATCCCATCTCGCTTTCACCCTCAATAACCTTCACTGATAATAAATTGATTGTCACCTTCACCCTTTGGCAAAACAAATAGAAAACAAGTAAAGCAAGTCGTAAAGTGCGAACCTAAGTGTGAAAATATAGAGTATAGATCATAGGTAAATACATCAATGAAGTTTATATCAACGGCTTATCATAAAGCTCATCATCATCCCAACATCAAACAACCTCTGATCAACATGTCCTAGGATGTATCCTTCCCGTGATGGACATCAACATCAGACATCAACTTAGCTAAATTAAATGGGCAAGAGGTATAGATAACACTAATTGTTTGCCTTTGATCTTTTCTTTTGATTGATCTTAATGAACCATTCTGAGGACCTCTCGATGATGTCTATCAAAATGATTTAGAGAGAAAGGAATGGGGCATCGATCATTATCTTTCATTTTCCGTGCTTATGGGTATTCTTGTAAAATAATCTTGGCGCATACTTAGTTGTGTGTAGGAAGGTTTTTTGGGATACATTGTTGACTATTGTGTATGCTTTGGTCGAATATATTCTAAGCTTCTAACTTGCATTCCAATGAGGTTTCTGTATGTCAAGATGTCAACAAGAAATATCCTATCTATTTTTCAAGTCAAATTCCATTACACTAGATAAAATTCCGTCCTAGTTATCATTACCTTGATGCATTGTGTCTATGTGTTATATCAAACAATCAAGAATGATGGAAAATCCAAATCCCAAAATGTGAGCAACTCAGTCTACATTCATCCTCATCATGCATGTCTCATCACCATCTCTAATAAAGTCTCAATGGATCATAGACTTGTTGGATCTTTTGAAGCAATCACTGAAATCAACAGTCATTCATTCTTTATTCTTCTATCTTCTCTCTACACTAACCTAGTATCATGACAGTCAACAAAAACATCATCAAATGCATCCATCCTGTATCCACAAATCATCAGCATACATGCATCTCATAATCATAGCATAATCATAAAACATCCATCAACAACATCATAGCATATCACATCATACATCCTGCATCATCATTTGAGTTGTGATGAATAATATAGATTTGTTATTCTAAGCATCTTATATCATTGCATCACATAAATGCACATGCATTATATTATCATATCATAAACATTTGCATTATCTATCAATACATCCATATGCATACATGATCATCTTATAAAATTGCATAGAAAATACACAAAAATAAATGCATCCATAACATTTGCATACATCATTCCATAGCATATCATCAAAATATACTGAAAAATAATACAACATTGCATCCATCACATATCATCTCACATCATATATCACATAAGCATAAGTAAAGTGCATCCATACATGATAAAATATAAGCATCTCACATCATATGCATCATAAACATGAAATAAAGTGAAGAAATCATATAGAATTTGTATTCGTATCATATATATATATATATAAAATAAATGTTATGGTACAAAATAAATACAAATATTCATGAGGCTATCAAAAAGGAGCCCATAAATGTATATTTGTGTCAAATAATAGGGAAAAAAAATAAAAAAGTGTCTCTACATGAGAGCTAGCCCTAATGGCTACTACCCTCTCCGACCTGCCTCTGTAGCTAATCCTCAGCCCTGGGCTGTGCATCACTATGGTATGAAAAATCAAGCTATTTGAGTGCCTGCAGTACCTCCCAGTGGTAGTGCATCCTATAATATGTTGCCTTGGTCACGACCTCTTTATACAATCTCGCGGAGAGAATCCTACCTTGGCTAGTTGCCGTCATAGCCTCTATTTGGAGCCACTGCCTAATCTCTTGATCTCTCTCTATGATAACAATGTGTAACTATTGTTGGGCACGATCCCTCTTCACTTTAATGGATACCACCTACTGTCTAGCCTGGTCTTGCTAAGCAGTAATAGCCAAAATTTGTTGCGGCCCTGATCTCACTCACCTATCAAAATTTTCACCTACTATATCTGAGCTCTTTGGAATTTGGTGGTGGTGGTGATGCTACCTGCTTCTGTACACCCTACTGCTGAACTGAAGGCTACTAAGGAGGCTACTGACCAACTAGTGGAACCCCCATAACTTGCCCATCCTAGCCATCCAAGCCACCTTGTCCCTATCCCTATCCCTGTCCTTGGTCTCAGGATCCTCTCCCTCTAAGTCTCCCTTGCGGAGGAGCACCTATTGGATTTGTAAGTCTCTGTGGAGGTGTGAACCATGCATCATAAGCAGATGTAGTCTGTGCTACCACCTGACCTTGGTCATAGGTCCATAGTTGATCCACCAACTTTTTGAAGCTCTCCACCACCTTTGGAGCTGGAATAGTAGGTCCCCACATGGGAACCTTGCAAAAATAGCCTTGTAGGCATCATCTGACCTGCCTTGCTACTCCCTGAACTGTCGTGCCACAGACCTTGCAAAATAGCCTTGTAGGCATGATCCGACCTATCTTGCTACTCCCTGAACTATCGTGCCACTCTATTTGGTAGGTATCGCTCGATGATAGTATGCTCATGACCCTACATATATCGGGTCTGTCTCGCAAAGAATAACTGCTAAGAATCATCATACCATGGTGGAATCTGTAGCCATAGGCACCATTTAAAAATGATCATATCATCCAAAACCTACCGCTAGTATGGGAGCCCAATCTATCTAGTGTGCCGCAAGTTGATGGAACCTCTGTATCTCTAGATCATAGGACCATCTAGCTCCACTTTTGTCACTTGCACTATTGGTCATAGCACAATGATATGCTCCCACACCCAAATGTGTAGCAAAGTCACCCCTGCACCAATGGCTCTCCCATCACAATAAACAAAGTCATGCATTTCATGATAAAGCGAGGCCAACATCATGGGACCCCATGCAAAAAGTTTCCTCCTATGGAGCATCTGGTGCCATGCTAGGCCCTATCTTGGGTTGAACCCTCTATTGCATCTATCAGGAGCAACCAAACTTGAAATGATGGCTGCAATGATCAATCAAAATGTGGGCACATGACCTCTATACATCTCAAGGTCGATTTGCAATGTAACAAGAGAAATGTTCTCCAACTCCATCACCTTGTGACAAGCATCATACCTGACATCAACATCATAAATCACATGAACACCATGAATCAAAAAACCCAGGATCTACCAAGCATCCTCCAAGGTCACTGTTGCCTCACCAGTGGGAAGATGGAAGGACAAAGTATCACTGTGCCATCTCTCACACAAAGTAGTCATCATAGCTAAATGAGTTCAGATGATAGGCGCATATGCAACATACCAGAGACCGATCTCTCCTAGGTGCTCCTAGTGCAACTCTAAAAAATCACCCAGTCTCTCTAAAACTATGGGCTTGTGCTCGTGTGACATCAGTGGTGGAATGACCTCGTGCACACACGAAGTGCATGACGTCAAAGAAATCAAAGAAATTTGACTCAATTTGGAATTTTTAGCTCAAGAATCATAATAACATCGCTATATTTAAATTTCAAATTATGATTCCCAAAGGCATTTCAAATTGCAAATCACAAAGTGCATCACCAAACACATGGGCGTCACAATTTAAGCTTTGGAAACCCTAACCCTAATTTCTAAATTGCAAGTTTGTCACTATATAAGTATGTGCTACAATTTAAAATTAGAAACCCTAATTTTAAATCATGAAGTGCATCACCATATACATGTGCATCTCTAGAAATCATTTTAGTGTCATCAATTGAAAAGTGGGCATCACTATATAGTGACGCTGCCAAATTTTAAAATTTAATGTGCAATAAATGCATCAAAAATTCAAATTTCAAATCAAGTTTAGAGTTACGTACCGGTGGCCTTGAGCCTGGAATCCATTGATAATCTCAAACTTGATCGAAAATGTGTCTAGGGAGCTATCATTGCGCCATTTTGTCAGAAGGTCAAAGCTCAAATCGCAAGAATTCCTTAAGGTGTGAATGCACAAATGAATTGAAAGTGACCCTTCTTGGCTTATTTAAGCTAGAAAAATAGGGTTTTTGGCCCTAATTTCACCTTCAAGCTAGGGTTTATCATCATTTTCACCATTTTTTCCAATTGGAACCTAATTTTGCATCGTTTTTTGCATTATTTTTGCATCCTGGAGCCTTTTTGGACCCCTAGGACAACTTTTCACCTTTATCAAAAAATCAACCCAAAATTCAAAATTTTTGCCCAATTTCTCAAGGAGGCAAGGAATAAGCTTAATCCTTTAGTAGTGGGGCATCTAAAAAGTCAGATTTTTTTTTTTTGATTCAAGCAGTAGTTTTAATTTGAAGGACATCAGTCTATGAACCAGAGCAACAGGTACCTTGCTTCAAAGAGGGGAAAAATGTAGACACGAAAAAATGTCTTGAATGATATTATACACTCAAATAAGGTTTACTAACATCATTTCCTCTTGAAACTCATCCCCTTTTTGTTTAATTGATTAAATAAGCCTAATTATTTAATTAATTGTATCATTTTCATCTATTAACCTAATTCATCAAATCAGGTTTATTCACTTCTTCAAGCTAACATTTCATCTCATTAATTTTTTTTTCTTTTTTTAAAAGGTGCAACACACCCATATTATCAGGGGTAAATGCTTTTGACTGGAGCTATGAACTAGGTACAAGAAACCACAAGATACAACCAAACTCGTGAGAGCAATGGCCCAATGAAGACACAAGGACTATGAGCACTTTGACCCAACGAGGGTTTGAACCTTGGTGGTCGCCACTACAACCAAGCAACTTGACCACTGAGCCACACCATTATTGACTATCTCATTAAATTAAATAAATCAAACTATTTAATTTAATTCCCTAAGCCATCTTATTTAATTAAATATCCCTAAGTTATTTAATTAAATATCATTTCATCTCTCCCCCATTCATTAAATTATTTAATTTCATGACTATCTCTTTAATTCTTCAATCCCCTAATTACATGATTAAACCTTGTTTAATTAGTAATTTTAAACTAATTTTCCTCTAAAAAGGAGAATATTCCCATGGAATATTCCTTATCCCTTTTTTGTGCAATTAAGATTTTCTTTTAATTTGCAAAATATCTATTTCCTCACCCATGAGAATATTCTAAAGAATATTCTATCTCTTCCAATTATCTCACTTGGCTTCTTGAACAAGCTAAACCTTTAACCTCTTGAGCAAGTCACCTTTGACTTGTGTGTGTAGGCCAAAAGTGTGTTTGTTTGGAACAAATGTGAGCCCTTGATTAATTTTCATCTTGCATTCTCACCCGTTGATGAGAATCCATGATCCATGCCTCTTTTTCCTTTCATCCTAGACTATTGATTAATCTTTTCAATCTAAACCCTTCATTTCTCATTTTCTCTCCTATAATAGGTCACTATTTGGAGACAAATGGATCCATCTTTCAATTGCAAACTTATGCTGTTGAATTCACTTGCATCCACACTCTCAATTTACTCACTTTTAGCATACTTTAGTTTATTTTTAGTTGCATAGTAGCTTAATAAATCCATTAATGGCTTCCATGCATCCATCTTAGTTTGTATATAAATTAGGCTTTCCATATTTTAGCTTAGAATTAACTTATATTAGCTTAGCAATTGCATAGTTAGATCAATTTTAGCATAAAATCATGTTAGTTTAGCTTGCATCATGTTTAATTTAGCATAAATAAGGTTTTCATCCATTTATCATAATGGTTTCATCAATTATCTTCCATAAAATTGATTGAAACATGCTCACTAATCACGGGATGGGAAAGGGTCATTGTTCCACATCAACACGACACCAATTTCAAAATAGGATAAGTTTCAAATGGGGTAGAATAGACATTTCAATATTTTATATTTAGAATGCTTCATTTCAATAAATGTTTAGTTTATTTTCAATTTGAATGATCTTATTTGGAAGATTGAGGTTTAGTGGATAAATTAGGCTTTGATTCATCATGGTTCAAGCGTAATTGACCCACCCTGACAATCCTCATCTCACAATACCAAAAATGAGATCAAAAGAAAGAAACCTTGCTTCTAATGCAAGGAGTCTTGGGAACCAAGCAATAAATGTTGAAGCAAAGAAGAGATGAAATTAGAGGGAGAATCAAATAAATCTATTAAAGAACTTACAAATGGATGAAGGGTTCTAAACTTATGATGAATGTACTTGAGCATAATCTACTTCAGGAAGAAGAAGAATAGAAAATAGAGATAGAGGTTCAAAAAGTTACACAAGAGCAAAGAGAATCCACATTTGATGTTGCATGTAAGGATTCCTTAATTAATGTTTTAATATTATCTAATAGCACTACTATATTTAACTACAAATTCTGACGAATGTTTGGTGACATATTGACAAAATATTGTCGACTTACCGACATAACACTGATTTAAATTTCATCGCTGGTTTTTTGTTGCTTTAACAACCAATTTTTATACATCAAAACCATGACCTAACATCATCAGTTAGTGCCATGGAAAATGTTGGTGGTGTCCATTGCAAAATCAACGTAACTTTGTCCATCTATCAACACAATAAATATAAAACGTTATAGAACGCCCATTTGAAATCATCGAAAAAACACCAAATGATTGTCCATTTTCTGATGAGGTGGAGAAAACTATCATTTCCATTATGACGAAAACTACGTCACATGTATAATAACCTCGTCACAAATTTTTGTAGTTTGTCGGGCTATGTTTGTTGAAATGGCGATGAAAACCTGCAATTTTTTTTTTAAATTATTCGTTGAAACATCTCCCCTCGCTAACACGGTTATATGAAGCCTTTTTTCCCATAAAAGTAATTGAATCTTCAGTTTTGAGGCATGATATAAGACTGTTTCAAGTTATTTTATGTATTGGAGACGTTTCAAGGAAACTTTCTTTGTATATTTTACCTAAGAAGGGCTCTTTTGGCAACGTATAGTCAATTTTATTGATGAGTGTTCCTAACATTCAAGTTTGGAATTTTGGCATGTTAAAGATAGTGGGAATGGGTCTATAAATGTGTGTGAAGTTTGTGGACATGCTTTGAATTTGGGATGATGCCACCTGATACATGGGCTTGCTCTCCTACTAGTAGATTGGTGTGTAGATTGCTCATAAGATGTGAATCTATCAAACAGTGAAAGAATGGATGTTTTATGATGGGAACCTATCTAAATGTAATTATTAAAGGTTCCTAAATGCTTGGAAGGAGTTTATAAGATTAACTATTTGGCATTGTTGATTGGGGCAGGCTGGTTTCTTTGTGCAAAATGGTAATTTGAATGTAGAACCTAATATTATGATAAAACAGTGTTTGAATTATGATCTAATGCTGCTTTATTGATGTTAAGTGTTTGATAGAGGCTTGAAGTAAGGTTGAAGGACTTGATGTATTGAGCAAGGTGAATCCTATGTGGAAAAAGGCATATAGATTGCAAACCAAGGGCAAGTCTGATGGGCTAATGATTGGTAAGTATTTGTGTCAAGAACATGCTATTCAAGTTGTTTGAGTAAGTGATGATTGAATCTTTGTTAACTAGCCTTGTAAAGTAAGTTGCTAAGATGAGTGAATTGGTACTTGTAGAGAGTATGGACTGATTTCAATGATTCAAATCTAGTTATTGATTGTTACAAACATTTTGATGGTGGATAAGTTGAATTGGAATCTGATAAAGGGTTTGAAATACTAATTTGGTATTTATGATGTTTGATAGCATTATGGTTCCAAGAGGAATTAATGGATTTTTTTGAATGAAAGTGAATTGTTGAAGTTTTGTGTATTTGATCTTCTCTTGATTTTGTTTGGGATTGAAGTTCACTAATGATTGAGTGTTTTGCTATGATACTCTTCTTCAATGTCTTCTCTCATAGTGGAATAAAGTAAAATATGTTCTTAACATTTTATAGGAAAAATTTAGTGTAAAGAAAACATACAAGTATGTTGATGCCATCATTGAACTGCACACCAAGCTCATGAATGAAAACAATTATTGTTCCTGCAACGTATGAAGCCCACCTAATTACAATTGAATTCAAATAGAAATTAAATCCACAATTAATGAGTTCAAATAGAAATTAAATCCACAACTAATGATTTCCAAATAGTACAATTGAGTTCAAATAGAAATAATACCACTTGTGTTATATGGATCTCTCCTAGACCCCTCATACCCAGACATAGTTCAAACCACGTACCAGTCTCAAGCCAATTCTTGTGCTAAAATGGTTGGGCTCTTCTCTTTTGTTTCTAAACTACATGAATACATCCCAAGTTTGTCTAATCCAAACTTGTATGTCCCCAGATGGGGGATCCATCCGTGGATAGCTTCCCCCACAAAAGTTGTTGTCTAGGGTAACATATGAGATGTTTAAAAAGTAAAATAAGTACAAATGGTAACATATTGAAGCAAAGAAAACTAATGAAAATCACATAAGCTTAAAAGTGCACCATAATGAAATATTGAAAAGTGCATTACCTTATTGAGCTTTTTTTTTTTTTTAGAATAGTTTAATATTCTCTACTTAATAGGGCCAACCACGTGACAATAGAATCTCATTAGGTAACCCCCCTCCACATCACTCTTAATTTGCTCACCGATCATATAACATTAGCCATTCATTTATCCATTAATAGCATATAACATTCATTCATTAACATATTACATTCATTCATTAACATATTCACATTCATTCATTCATCCATTAATAACATATAACATTCATTCATTCAATTTTTACATATCATCAAAAATATGGTTCTCATAATATGATTACAATCACTTTTTTTTTGTTTCTTTTTTGAAGCTAAAAAAATAAGTGGAAATCATTTTCTAAATCATTTGTCCCCCACTTTGGTTATTGCCCTTTGCTTGTAGTCTTAATGTATACTAGTAGTATACTCCACGATGTGGAGGCGGTACTGAAGTGCAACGCAATAACGAAAATTTTGTATTGATTGATATGTTTGTATTATTGATACATTATTTCATTAATTAAAAATTTAAAATTGCTCTTTTACACAGTGGGGCCACATCATGTTCCTGATCTTGTATTATAGCCTGATGATCAACATGCTGAAAACCCTCTAAATCCTCTGGAGTTGAAACATGAAAGGTTACATTAATTAATACACCAATTGCAATTAAATATGTTTAAAATAACATTAGAGTGGTCCTCTTTACTTGATGGGGCCACATCATGTTCTTGATCTTGTCTAGCCTGATCATGCTCAACATGTTGATCATGCTCTACATGCTCTAAATTTGAAACATGAAAGGTTACATTAATTAATACACCAATTGTAATTAAAGATGTTTAATTGTATTAATCCATACTGTGTTTTGTATAACACATGAATACATCTAGTACTGGGATGCACACCATGACCTTCATCTATAGGTTGTGCTCCACCCTCACCAAGCTAAATTCCAATGTCATGTGCAATATTATCATTGCTTTCCTGTTTAAAATAAATAGACACATAATTACTTTATGGTGGAAATTAATATTGAATAGATTGCACAAGTATTCAATTTTAAATAAACTTCATTGAGTTTATTTACCTATGTGTCAGATGTAGTGGAATCTTGTGTTTCCCTAGTCAAGAGTTTTAGGTGTTTAGTCATGGCTCCATAGCCTTGCTGGAAGGCAATCTTCAGGTCCTCTTATGTGGGCACTCTGTTGAATTCAAAGCCCTACATTTTTGCATAAGATCATGAATTTTTCTTCTATGGTGTGATAAAACCAAAATTGTTTGCAATTTATTATTTTGATGCAATATTTCATTTATTGATACTTACAATTCGTGCGACTAATTTCATATAACCACCAGAGCCAAGTTTGTGCTACCTGCGTTTTCTAGTCTTGCATTTGTTTCCTTCGATGTGTCGAGAAACCTATGAAAAGTTTGAAATACATTAGATTCTGTAAAAAGAAAGAGTAATTAGTATATAATTACATTGTTGATAGTATCACTTACCTTCCTTGGCCTGGTGGTGTTAATCCTTTTTTCTTTTCAGCCTTCTCCTTTCCATCTGACACCAGGTCCTTCCACTCCCTCTCTAGAATCATGAGGGGATGCTCGTACTTTTTGTTCTCCTCTAAATGTGACCTATATTGGTCCCTCACATACTTTAGATAGGTACCAACTTTCTTAAGGACCTTGGTTTGGTTCAATGTGTTATTACCGAACAACACAACTAAACGGTTAATGAGCTCATCTTTTAAATCTTAATTTTGGGCATTCCACCATGTACGTATGGTGTGCCTGAATATCTCCAATGTAATATCATTTAGATGTTTATTAAAAACATCATTTCCTACAAAATGATCATGGGATCATTAGTCTAAAAAGAGTGATCAATAAGTAAATTTCAATTGGATTATATATAATAATAATTAAAACATTTTAAAGTACCTAGAACCTTCTCTATATTTATGGGAACAAAATCCTCGATCACCACAAACATGACTAGAAATGTTCCCATACTAGTAATATAGGATGATCCAGGAAATGCTACTAAAACATCACTAGTTCTAGTGGCCTCTACATCCCCAGGTACGTGTCTTGACGCATGTTCTGACATGTGTTCACTGCCAGAGGGTGCACTACCCGATGCCTGCATGCTATGTGTTTTTGACATTTCAGTCGACAATATAGGAATGAGTGATGGGGTCGGATGATGTGATGTATGTGCAGGAAGATTAGAATTGAAACTTGTACCAACCCTTACTCCCCAGACAACACCTGCAGTACCCTGATCATGGCTAGTAGCATCATGAGGACACAAAAAATCTTGTAAAAATAACACATATTTTAGTTCATGACATAAAAGAGTACAAAATATAAAACCATGAATGAACTTATGTTATAATTAAAGATCTCATAACAACTTACTTTCAAGTTTTGTGCTCTCTCAACAATATTTTAACCCTTTCTCTTAGCTCGTCTATTTGAGGCACTATGAATAACAACTGAAGGATTTCTTCATTTCATTTTTTTGGGTCTTCCTTATCATATCCAAAGGGTTTGAGGAATATGTGATGTCATCATCACATAATAGTGATCATACCTCCCTATGGATGTTCTCCTCTACTACTGGTGCCTTTCCTTGATCATCCAACTATGACAAGAATATTAAAAACTTTATCGAAATTAACCCAATAAACTTATGAAAAAAAATAATAATAATTTTTTTTTCTCGTATCTAATTTGTACAATTACAATGAGGTAAACCTGTCAGGTAGAAGTTCTTGAAGATGCATTACAATCTATGCTCTGGGCTGAAGCCTTCCCCCTACGATCAATGTCCCGCTGTGACAAAAATTAAATATAAAAAAACATTACCAAAATGAAACCAATAGACTTATGGAAAAAAACATAATAATAAAATGGTATATTGGAGTCATTAATTGGAGGTTGGGTAAAATGGTATATAGTGTGTACCACCCCCATAGTAATTGTGTTTTATCTATGTGATTCAAATTGTAATCGATTAGCAACTCTTCCCCTATAGTTATTGATTTTATCACACATACGAATACATGGTTTCCCTCGTGTGCCTCGAATATGCAATTGGGTTGCTTATTTGTTGACTGAGGTTGTGTATTGTTTATAAACCCTGCAATATTCCCTGATGCTTATGGCCTTCCATCAATGTACATAGCCACTCCTTTATTTTGATTCTTATCTTCGCTATATATAATTTACTGACATTGCATACTATATAGTATATATTGAACCAGTTACATCAGTCTTTGTAACTTCTCTTGAGGTCTGACGCCTCCATCAATTCAATAACTTTCCTGCATAGAACTTTATACACATATGCAAATAGGCCCAAACCATGTGTGATGGTGCTATAGATATCCTCTTGTTATTCGTGAATGATGTTTGTGGAGGAAGTTCCTTGGGTACCCATTGTGTAAAGTAGATGTTTGTACCTCAAGGAACCTCGATGTCCTATGCTCTCATCATCCCTTAAGAACATGGCCCCCCTTCAACAAGAAATTTTTTATGCATTTAAAGAATTTTCTTCTAATATTCTGACCTCTAGTTGATCTCCCTCTTTTAGACCTACATGTCTCTCACTTTCCTCTTCTCTTCTAATTTCCCTTGCTCCAAGGAGAGGCAGTTTGAAAAACCTATTTAGTGGTACTTACCTCCTTAAGGATGTTGGATGAAGTTCTTTCATGGTGATTTGATCCCAAGGTATGGGGTTGGAGGATTAAAAACCAAGGTTGTCACTACTAGTCAAATGCATGTGGAGGTAACAGTAGTTGTGAATGTATCAATAAACCTTGTAAGGGTCTGATGATCATAGATCACTTGGTAAGCATGGGAATGGTTTGTAGGGTCACCAACCTTGTGTTTTGAAGGCTTGGGTTTTGGGAACATCTAGAGGAGTCATTGTCTTGTTTCTTGGAGGTTGAACCCTAAAATGTATCAAAGTTTGTTTCTTTCTTAAGAATCCAGTTAAAGAGGCTAATTGGGTCCCTCTCTATCCAACATTCCTTCACCATTTTCTAGACCCACAACATCTTCAAACCATTTATACTCTTTTGGAACTTGAGAAAAAGGTCCACTTTCATTAGTGTTCTCTGTCGAGCTTTCCCTAGTGCTGGCATCTGTACTGTTCTTTTGGAGGTTTGGTTGAGTCAGTGAAATATTCAAAAGTTTTTAATGGCTCCTTGTATTTTTTTCATCTCTTGTACTAGTGCAGGAGCACCTTGGCATAATTAGGCCTTTATGAAGCAATGCTTTGAAATTTGATTCAATGTTATTTTTCATACTTTGTAAATCATATTATTAGAGTCATGTTTCATATATTTGAGGTCATTTGGTGTTTATTAAGTCCAAAAGTGCAAAAATGAAAATAATGTAAAAAGTTGTCAACTTAATAAAAAATGCAATATTAAGAGATGAAGAGTCATTAGGGTTAGTTAGAGATAGTTAGAAGGCTAAAATTCAGTTGTTTTTCCTTTAAAAATGCTCTTGTATCTTTTAGAACTTCGAGGGTGGGTGAATAAAGAATAAGTTCAAGGAAAATATTTGATTTTTAATCATTTTTCTTCAGAAATATTGCATTTCCAGGCATTGTACAAAATTGTACAGCCTTGAAGGCATGCTAGAATGGTTGGATATGGTAATATCAATCAAATTCATGTTACATCAAATTTCATGCATTTTAGTTAAGATTTGTGTGAGTTATTATGGATTTACTTCAGACTGTTAAAACCCTCAGTTAGGGTAAGTAGAGACATAAATATATATGTTTCTCCTTTATTAATTGGTGGAATCTTTTGGTTTCTTGTGATATTATCCTACTATGAATGTTCTTTCATGTTTCATTGGATTTAGGGAAAAATCATAAAGATAAGATGCGAGGGAATGAAGTTTCTTGACTGAAAAACTGTGTACAGTATGTGAACAAAGTAATTATGAAGGTTAAGCCCTTAGGGTTTTGTGAAAATACTTTGTAAATGAACTTTGATGCTTTGAAGTGACTCCCACACATAGGCCTATCAACAAAGCATTGTGGAGCCAAATAGACACCATCATTGTTTCTAGAAGGGTAGGGAAACAAGAAAATACCTTTCATTTTGTCAATTTCAATAACTTTGATTTTTTAAATTTTTTTGAATTTTTTTGACCATCGTAAAAAAATTTACCAGACGCCAATCTGCCCTTTTCCATTGTGCAATTTTGGGTTGAAATTTTCTCTTTTGCAAGATTTTGGCCATTTAAAAAATTTGGCCTATTGGGCCTTTTTGAAGGATTATTTCTCTATTTTATTGCAAGAATTTTGTGGCTTGTATAGCCTGTTTGCAAGATTTACATCTTTCCAACACCTAGTTTTTGGCACATTTTTTGTCACATATTAGCAATGGTTTGTTTTTTATTATTGATTTTCTTGATGGAATTTCTTTGATGGCTCGGATCTGTGCACATTTGAAGACTCCTACCTACAAATGTGCACATCATGCAGCCTCCAAGTGACCTACAGTCTTGGTATCCAATCTCTACGGTTTGAGTATATCTCCCATTGGCATGTTGATATGTGACAATTGTTTTTGATCTTTGAGTAGGCTTTATCAATTGGTGAAGGCAAGGAAATCTATGGCGACGGGTTTGTCAATGGGACATTGGCTCGAATTGACCAAAATATAGCATGCAACACCTCGATGGGAACAAATAGAGTCTAAATCACTGTACTTGCAACAAGATTTCTAAATGTGGGGGGAAAATCACTTACAGTATTTGTCCCTTGGTCGATTTTCCCTGTCTGAGTGCCCTCACCTCTTGCTTTGGCTTTCCTCCTACCAAATGGTTCCTAGTCTTCCTCCTTGACTCAATGACCTTGCAACACTCATCCAGTGAAGTCTCACAACTCTCCACTCAGGGGCTAGATGCAGTGGTTCTCAGTGCAACTCTCTAGTTAGGGTCTTAGTGCAGTATGCTATGTCGTGCTCCTGCATGTGTGGGGCCAAAATTAAAAATATATATTATATATATATGCTATGTCAACATATAGTTTATTTTATTTTCTACAAAATATAATTTTTGTATGGTGGCTTGTTGAGCTTGTATAGTTGGTTTTCTCTTTCTTTATAATTTTTGATGATTTATTTCCTATGACATGATTGAATATTATCTACAATCCTAGTGGATGTTAAAAAGGCTTATGATATGTGATGTTTAATCATGATGGATGTCTAAGAATCAATGATTGAAATACTACTTGACTAAAGATTGAGCTATTTGATATTTTTTCATTTAAACATCATGGAAGAAATGTTTGCAATCAATTTCTTATTAATGTAGCCTACAAGGTTTCTTTTCCTAGTTTTTTTTGGTCCTATTCTTGTTATGAATTATTTTTTTACATTGGTCTATTACAGTAATGGGGAGCATATCTAGTGAATCGATTCTTTCAGTCTATTTGATTCTTATCCTTGTGTATAACGAGTTTTCTACTATCCTATGATTCATTGATTATTGGTTTAAAACACTCATTACAACTAACATGTATATGAATTATGATGTGGGTGTGAGAAGGGATTGTTGAATATGAAGGAATGGTTTGGGAAAGTACTCCTTAATCCAAATGAGTCATTTTCTTGTCATGGAATGTGTTCAATCTAGTTAATATTGACACATCTAAAGCATGCCAAAGGCACTTCAAAGATATGTCATGACATAAAGAAGATTGTTAAGGTGATGTCAAGTCTTGATCCATCAGGGTAGGAAAAAATAGATGTATTGGTACAAAAGGTTCCATTCAACTTGGAGGAAATGGATAATTACCTAAGGGGCTAATGTGAGATTGGACCAAGTTTATATTATGATACAAATAGCTTGGGAAAAGGGATGATGAAATGGTTAAGTATTGGAAATTGTAGAGATAAATATAACACCAAGGGAAGAACATTAGAACTAATTTTAGCACTATGGATTAATCCAAGATTCTAAATTCCACTAAGAGGCATCCCTTACCTCTTGATTAATTCCATAGGTGGGGTTTATCCTCCAATATAGTGCCCTTTGGTTAACTTATCATATAATTCCCTATAAGTAGGATTATATACACTTTCATAACATGCATGTGGTTTCAAGCGATTTATACATTCTTTGTGAATTTGAAAGAAAGGAATGTTTGACTTTTCCAATAGGTGTTAGGGTTGCGCTTTGACTTGGTTTAGCAGTGGTGACAAACCTTTGTGGTTTAGGTTCACTAAACAAAATATACTCATTTTTTAGCTTCTATTATCATCTTTATATTCAATGAGCGCAAAGATAATCCTAAATATTCATTATAATGAAAATGCAAAAATGATGTATAATAGATCAAGGTGAGGCTCAAAAAGAGCCTCACATATTTTTGAACCATTCCAACAAAGAAATGCTAAGACAATATGAAAGAGATGAAGAATAAGGAAACTTATCTTAATGGGAAGGACAAGATGCCTTTATATAGCATGACCTCATGTTTGAGTCTGAGAAACCTCCCATATTATCATTACATGTGTCTCAGGCTAACTCACATGTCAGCTTCTAAAATACAATCATAAATAGTCGAACAGTAATTAGGATTTATCATATGGAAATTTCTAGGAGAGCTACAATAGTTGTAACATCATGAATTAACAACATTAAAAAGTACATCATGAATTAATTATGTAATGGCATAAAAATTAAAAACATCATGAATTAATTATGTAACCATATAATTCAAATATAATTCTATCAAGAAATCAATATCAAATAGATAATAGAATCGCATAACTCATACATTTCAATGTCATTGATCTTCTTCTTCATCCAACTCTTTGTCTGTATCATCCAATCCAGATTCGACATTGTAAGGATTGGTCATATCATCATCATCATCATCATTCATATTAGTTTCGATAATGTCATCATCCACACATATATCATCTTCATGAGCATTAACTCCTACATCATCATGATCTAGTTCCTCTTCTTCGACATCTTTGTCAGGCACATCATCAACTAACTGTTGATCCTGATCATCATCTAAATCATCTTCTAGTTCTTCGTTATCTTCTTCTTCCATCACATTATACTTTATTGACCTTCCTCTTGGATCATGTCTAACAACAAATGACCAACCCGGTTTACTTGGAACCTCTGAGTAAAATACCTGCTCACATTGGCTTGGAAGAACATGGGGCTCATTTCCAGCTTGCTCGATTGACCTTGTATTAACCATGGTAAATCCATTATCATGTTCAATAACAATTCTCTTAGGATCATTTTCATTCAATTGTAGCCTGTACCATTGGATGACGAACATAACTAATTTGAAGGACTTAAAGTCACACTCAAGTATATCATCCAAAATCCCATAGTATCAATTTTCTAATACTTTTGGATGTATGTCACTTCTAGATGAAACATTAGTCACCTGAAAGACTGCAATTATCCCAGAATCACAAGTTTTCTTCATGTCATCCAAATTTTTGACTCAAAATTTATGACCATAGTACCACATAGCCTTGTGGTGTTTCACCTATAATATGTCAAACATGTAAACATTATTGCATCATCAATTGATAAACATATTTATTCTTGGCCAAATGTATGCAAATAAAAAAAACTCAACATATATATACATCAATATAATTGAAAATAATTAAATAATATGGGTGATTAATATATTTATACGTACCTATTTATCTCTTAAACCATATGCTAAATCAATTTCCCTTGGTGAAACATTGGAATCTCCATTACGATGAGCTTCTTTAACCAATGAAGCCACACCTTCCCATGTTAATGCACAACTAGATTGTTGACATCATTCAATCCATACCATCATCCAATCAAGATTGTTTGCGACGTACAAATGTAGTGCATCCCATCTTGACCAACTGTATAAAAAAAATTGAAATTCACAAATAACGTATAATTAGTTAATTACCACAATATACGACCTTAGTTTATAATTGATGAAAGAAAATAAATTATTACAAAATGAAAAGTGAAAAATCAGATTTGGAAATTATTGCCATGAAAGATGCCAAAATGAGGATCACCTCTAGAACTGATATAGAGTTGTAGAGTGAATATGAGCAGTTGCAAGAAGAACATCAACAACTAGTAGAAAAGATGAAGGAACTTCAGTTTGACACTATGGAAATGATGTTGTACAAGAGATTTACAAACCTAAAGATATGCCTTGATGATTTTTTCTATGTTCACAAAAAGAACTATGAAGCCATTCTTGAGTATGGGAGAGTGAAGAAAGATTGGGTACTAAGAGACATGATATGCAACTACATGAGGGATCTGACACCAATTCCATCTTTTCCATTGAATCAATCATGAGAAAGCATGGAAAATATGATGATACTGTGAAGTTGGGATTACCCAAATTATGTGATATGAACGGGTTTTTGAAGGAATGAGATGATTGGATGTGTTAGAACTATAAAATTTTGAAAATTATACATTCATAAATCCCTCATAGAAAACCAAATCTTGATGTAATTTCTTGTGGTCACAATCAAATTTGATCCCCAAAAAATCTCTCTAAATAAAACCTTTTAATCCATATCGACAAGAATTGGTGCAGGTCTCCCCAATTCCTAAGCTATTGCATTCCATTGATGGTGTTTTCAGCATATTGACAGGAAATCCAAGTTGTCATATCAATCAAAGTGCCTAGGCGAATACATATCAGGTGGACACAACTCATGGTTTCATCGACGCAGGGGATCATCAGAAAGAAAAATGATATCAACATGAGATCTACCATTCAAAACAAGCTTATGAGTTTCACTGATGAAATATATTAGTGAGACATTTATCCTCTCACACTAATGATACAAAGGAAATTACTCATTGGCAAGATAAGCATCATTGAAGTGAAGCCAACATGTCATACCGAGCAATTATGTCTTACCGGTGAATTACCATCAGTAGGAAGTTCATCGTGTCTCACTGATCAGGTATAGATAAGCATATTGGAAAAACGAGAAGCTATCAGTGTAAGTTCAAAAGGTTCTCCTGATGCTCCATGTCACACCGATGAGAGTTATATCGGTGAGAGTCTTGGCAACATATTCAAGATTGGAGGAATGAACATTGGGGAGACTCGTAGCATTGGAGCAACTGCAAAATGTCTTAGTGAAGCATGATTTCTTGCCGATGAGGATGCAAATAGATCAAAAGGTCATCGAAGTGAATTTTGGAGACATTTACAAAGATTGAAAAGTGAATTGTGTATCGGTGAAAAGGATATCGTGTCTCCCCGACCAATAGGTTGTTTGGTGAACATTGGCAAAAAACCAAATATAAAGAATTGCCTAGAATTCAAATTGTCTTGTCGATGTTAGGAAATTTGGGAGCATATCTAGTGAAAAATCTATACAGTAGTGCCTTCGGTAACTTTCATTTCGATTAGGTTACCTCAAAGACACGTTCAACTATGTCCTAACAAGTGGTATCAGAGCCTTCTTTTGGTTGTTGGTTTTGGATATTTCTCCTGTGAAGATTTCTTAGCTTGATGGGCTGGAAGAAATCTGGAGGAATGGACTGATGGATTGATCCTTTGATGAGTATAAGCCTTGTGGTATTCTGAGACATCATGCAGCTTGAAGGATGGTCAAGATGGAAAAAGGAGTTGATCATGTTGTGATTTGTGTCTCATAGATGGTAGAGGTTTAACCTTGAAGTATGAGGTTGATTTTTCAAAGTGCTTATGCTAAGTGGTTGTTCCTAGTGTTGGAAGGCACTGTTTCCTATTAACCTTGAATGCTTAAAGGCTATGAAGTTAATCATTAAATGATTTACAATCTTCTGAAATAGCCTTTCTCTCTTTCTCGGATGCATGTACATGTTGGTGGTTTAGAGCTAGCCTGAAAGGGGTCTGGATTCTCTTGAACTATTGTTTCCTTTCTAAGGATGTTTTGTACTTGCATGGCTCTGTGGTTTTGTAGGTTTTACACGGTTAAGCAAAACTTGTGATCATGTGGAGTTGCTATTAAGCTATTGTCTAGGTATTGGCCTTTTTGGGCTGTTCCTAGATGAGATAGTTGCAGGTCTGCATGCATGCTTGGTGCATGGTTTGAGGAGGTATGTTTTCTTTTCTGCATGGGAGTGTTGGCAAGTGATTTGTCACTTAGCATTCTTGTGGTGGTGTTCCTTGATTATGGTGCTCATTGTGGACATGTTTGGCAAGTCAGATCTGGTGTGATCTAGTGTTTGAGTCATGTTGTCTACGTGGTTATTATTTTTGATATCTTAGTGATGCAGTTTCCAATGCAATGATGGGTTTGCACATTTCTATTGAATGGATCTACTGGTTGTGCAATGTTGTGGGTTGTCTTTACCTACATGTTTGCTATGAGACAACTCGGATGTGGACTGTCTATATCCACGAGGTTGATTCATTGTTGGTACAAACTTGTTAGCTGGCCTTGTCTGTGGTCACTTGTGCATTGGTGTTTGCTTTGAGATGAGAGGATGGATACTATTGAGTGCCTAAATAGTTGGTTATGGGAACTTGTAGCAGGTGGTCATGATGCTTGGAGAGCTCGGGTGTCACTTTTCAGTGGGAGCTCTAGCAGTGATTGTGGATTCATCACATAGTGGTGAATGGTCTTCTTTAGTGTTACAGAAGGGTTCTTTCTCTTTTGCATGGACATTACTTGAAGATGTGCAACATCTTGGAACCATGGAGGATGCTTGGAGTCTTTGGCTAAGGTGTTGGTGGTGCTTGACAGGTGATGTTGGTTTTAAGTCTATTTGCTTTATGTCATGGTATACTCTTGGTGCACTGGAGTTTTGGCATTGTGCATTGTACTTGAGACAATGGTGAAGTCACTTGGAGCATGGTATCTCATAAGGGGATGTGTAGATCAAATGTCATGATAAGTTCCTGATTCAGTTGATTGGAGCTTTGACAGTGATCTGGTAATTCTTTGTGTATTGAGTGTTTTTATTATTTGCTTGATACTTCATGATATTGCAGTAATGCAGTTGAAGTTTAGCATGAGATGATCGGTTGCTAGTACTCATGGATACATGAAGAATAGGTGAGGCTGTTTGTTCTCTTATGAGAGATGTGTTGCTGCTTGTTACTTTTGTTAAAGTTGTTCAGCAGAAAGTCCGAGAAGCCTTCACCTTGGTTGAATGTGAGTTCAATAAGAGACCTATGAGGAGATTGCTCTTGGATTAGTCATGATGACTTGCATATCCTGAAAGGAGTATTCTCGTTCCCACTCTTGGTCTACTCGGCAGCTTATCTGAAAGGTATTTGGCCCATTATATTTTTCAGATGTGTTTTATTAAGTTTACTTTCATGATATGGATCTTGAATTACTATTTAATGATTCTAGAAGATTCATAGTGGAAGTTGTATAGTTTCTTTTATCTCCTTGTTACTAATGAGAATTGGTAGGAGATGTTGTATGGGCTAATTTCCTAAAATGGGGAATGAACTAGCTTGATCTTCTTAGAGATGCTTACATCCATGTTGTTTGTTAAATTGGTTTGATCTTGGTGATTAAACAGATGGATGTTGTTAAGGCTTTCTTTTGGGATATGAAGAAGATCATTCTTGTCACAGCTGGCTGTTAGAAGTGTATGTAGGAGGATGTTCTATAGGCAGATGATGTGCAGAGTTTCTCTCTGAGGCCGTGAAGGTGTGTGGTAAGGGAAATGTTTCTTGTGGCAGGTTGTTGCAGGTTGTGCATATCATTGTGGATTTTTTCTTGGTACTATAGGGTTACATTTTCTATGTGCTGGTATTGGTAGACTTGCGATGCATTTGATCTTTCAGATCTGGATTACTCAGGCAGTGGGAGTTCCTGTATGTGTCTTGTCTTCTTTGACTGGTTGACACTGGAACTTGTTTTTGCTGTTAATGAGTTGAATATGGTTTGGCATAAGTTTACTAATGTTTATACCTGTGAGGTATGTGTGATTGGATGGTATAACACGAGCTGTGGGTGCTATTTTCAATCATGTGGGTTTATCAGTTGGATGGGAAGAGTCTTTCTGATTGTTGTTCTAACTGGTATTATTTATCTTGTTTCTGGAGGATGACTTCACTGTTGTGTTCTGTTTGAAGCTTTGAAGTTGATATTGCTTCTGTATAGCGTTTGAACACAGTGAAGTGGTAGCAGTATCTTGTTGGAGATCGCTGGGATCTTTTGCTTGTGTTCGTTGGAATGGTGCTTATACACCTTGGCTTTGTATTCTTCTTCCACAGGTGGCATGTTGGAAGATGACAGGATTGTTGCCTGAAGGTGAACATCTTGGATGTTGGAGCTGATTTCTTGATGGAGCATGAGAGCATGTTGAGATCTATGTTTGTTTCCTGGATGGCTGTGATTGGTTACTTTGTTGGACAGTGAGTTTCAGTTGGATGCCTGGTCTTTGCTGCAGATTGTCTTGTGGACTGTTATCTGTTGAATCATGTTGATTGGGTGTCTTGAGTATTGCGAGGTTTGAACTGGTGGAGCTAGTGTGATCTTAGTTCTTGGCTACTTTGGAGGTGTGATCTTCGTCAAGTGGGAGATTGTTGGAAAACGTGACTCAATCTCACAGGCTGAATCTTCTAAGAAAGCATGGTCACTGTGACATTCATGGTGTTTGGCCGACTGACAGTTCAATAATCTTGCTATTGCTCATGTCATTGTGACTCCACTTCTATCTTACTGAATAGAGCCTATCACTATGACCTGGTGCATTCGTTGTAACCCTTTGCAAAGTGAATGTCTCAGTGATAGAAGGGTTTGTTATCGGGTGCCTAGATGATGTCAGTGTGACCTATGGTGACTGGAGTCATCGGTGTTACCTGTTTGCTTCAATATGAAGTCTTAGTGATGGAGGGTTGTCTCACTGATATGTTTTCTCTTGGAGCCATCGGGGTAGCTCATATGTGTCAGAATGATGTCTCGGCGACGATAGGAAGTCTTGCCGATATTGGCATGACCTTTG